>JAVQIZ010042523.1:0-16876 GCA_036023535.2 Galaxias brevipinnis | reverse complement strand
AGGCTCACGATCAATATGAAGTACGTAGTCTTGGTAAGAGAGCTAACAGGCTCGTGTGCTAGTGTAAGTAAAGGAGGGGTGGAGGACTGACCAGTGGGGGCTCCAGCCAGGGCCTCCCGTGGCACCCCGGGGTGGAAGCTGCTGCGGCCGGTGAACAAGGAGCCCACCCTGCAGGGGAGCATCCCGTTCCCCTCAGCGTCCACCTCGCTGCCCGTGTCTCCGCAACACACACCTGCAACACACACACACACACACACCCACACACACACAAGCTACAGTCACTCCTGCATGTGTTCTTTCCACAGAAAAAACACTTTTTTCTGAAAAACTAAAAATGTTTCAGTAGAACTAACTCGTGAATGAATAGTGTTCTGAGGGGGTTACCTACCATCTGTGCCCTTGTGGACGTAGCCGTTGGAGAGAGGGGGCATGAGCTGCTGGTGGCTGCCTGCCTCAGAGTTACTGTAGCCCTCCTGCGGCTCCGACAGAGTGCCCTGGGAGGACAGGTAGCTGGGGATGTCTGCCGGGAGGTTCATCTCGTCTGGAAAACACACACGTCACTTGAGTAACGGCGCCACAGACGACCCCACGACAATCTTTTCCTAACGTACCCCCCCACCTTGGTCCATGCCCTTGCAGGGTTTACCTTCGGGACTCACCTGTGTTGGTGGTGCTGTAGTCCTCGCTCTTCCGCCGCATGTGGTAGATGACGATGACCCAGACCAGCGAGGTGCCCACCACGCAGCACACCACCACGATCACCACGATGCCCACCGTGGTCCAGCCGTCCTGCTCGTAGCCCCCCGCCGGCTCGCAGTTGGGCGAGGGCGAGACGCTCAGGTAGATGTGGCCGCGCTCCGTGCCCAGCGTGTTGGACATGACGCAGGTGTACTTGCCCGCGTCGGCGGGGCCCGCGTCCACCACGATCAGCAGCTGGTTGGCGGCGGCGAAGAAGTGGCGCTCGGTCAGCACCAGCGGCCCGTCGTCCTTGGTCCAGTTGAGGCGCGGCGTGGGGCTGCCGCCCGCGATGCACTGGAGCACCGCCGTCTCGCCCCGCGCCACCGTGCGGTCCTCCAGGGGCCGCATGAAGGACGGCGTTTCTGGAAGGGGACGAAACCGACAACGTTACTTTGCCAAGTAGCGACAAGGTTTAGATGGGACCTCGGCGCCTTTGCCAAATGAGGGTGTGTATGGTGCTGAGCAGGCCACTAGCCTATTAGTGTGACTCAGATGGCGCTGCTCCAAGCACAACCATTCTGTAAGCATAGCTCTCTGGTTTAAAGCCCTGAAGGACGTGGCAGGACGTGGGGTAGGATCCCCGTCACTCACCCAGCACGGTCAGCGTGGCGTTAGCCGACACGCTCCCTGCTGCGTTCTGGGCCGTGCAGCTGTAGACGCCCATGTCCTCCGTCTTCACGTTGGCGATGAAGAAGATGTCGTCGTCGGGCATCACGTGCATGCGGCGCTCGCGGGCGGCGGGGAAGTCGGTGCCCCCGTCCTTCTGCCAGGCGATCTGGGGCGGGGGGTGGCCCTCGGCGGCGCACTCCAGCCTGGCCATGGTGCCCGTGCGGATGGTCAGGTCCATGGGTGTCTTCAGGAAGGACGGCAGCTCTGCTTAGAGATTGGAGAAACGGCAGCTGAGAAAAACGGAGCACGCCCCCGTCACCAAAGAGAGGCCCTGTCACTCTGCCTTAACCAAACAATCATAAGGACGCGTACATAACATAGACTGGATCAAAACTCCTCCTAAAGCGATGCCTCCAAGCGGACCAACCGAAAGGGTCCGCCGCCTCCTTACCGTTGACCATGAGCTTGGCCCTGTTGGAGTAGTTGGAGCCAAAGTGGTTGGAGACCACGCACTGGTAGCGGCCCTCGTCGGTGAAGTTGATGCTGAGGAGGTGCAGCACGGTGGTGTAGATGAGCTCGCCCTCCTGGTAGCGGGCGTAGTTCTGCACCTCGGCCTCGTAGAGCACCTCGCCGTCCTTCCGCCACGCCGTGGCCATGGGCGAGTCGCTGCTGCTGGACGCCACGCAGCTCAGCGTCACGTTGGTGCCCCGCAGCGACACGGAGGTCTCTGGGTGACTGCTGATCTGGGGCTTGGGGAAGTCGTCTGTGGGGTAGGAAGAGTGGCGGGGATTTCAACACGGGGAAAGGCAGAGAGGCGGTGTGAGAGTGGATTTGCCAGTCTTGGGATGTGATTGAACGTTTTTTTTAAACTTGAAAAGCCTTTTCTCCACACTATAACAAATTGATTATTACATAAAACGTCTGAATCCCAACCACCTTTAACTTGAATGTACAAAAGCATGTTTTGCAAGGAGAAAGAAAATATTTCTCCATAGATTTCACAAAAAAAAAGAAAACTGTTCTTTCTGAGCCTAATGCACTGGAAAAAAAAAACGAAAACAAGACAACACATAAACACGCGATTAGCAGCGCCGGGTTCACTGACCGCAGACAAACTCCTGGAGGCTGACAGAGAGGAGGTCGCGGCCCAGCAGGCCGGCTGGGTGGGCACACACAGCGGACACGGACTGGAGGAAGGGGCTGTCCTTTAGCCAAGGACCCAGCCACTGCAGCTGGCAGTCACACAGAAGGCTACTGGTGTTCAGGATACTGGGCACAGAAACAACCAATGAGTTCCACTGGATTCTCAAAAACAGTATCACCCATAGGCTAATTCAATAGTTTGGAATATTACTGAGAATAAGTATTTAAAATCAGAAAAAGGAAACACCCCTGTGACATTGACTCTGAAGACAGTTTAATAATTGATTAGAGGAAATAACCAACGAGTCCAAAGACCAGACTGGGTCGTATACTTACAATACTTTGAGCTTCAAGTGTGAGAGGGACTCGGGATGAATGGACATGATGGCGTTCTGGCTCAGGTCCCTGGTGGGACATGGTGAAAATAAGATTCAAAAGGTGCACTGGGTTGAGATGTCATAACATCAAAGACAAATCCTATGACAACGTAAGTACAGCAGGTACAACGTAAGTACAGCAGGACCTTCCACTGAGCCGTGTTTGGTTCCAGCAGGTTGTTTTCCCAGCTACTTTCACACACCTGAGCTTAGGGAAAACAAACGGCTGGAACCCAACACATCTCAGCTAGTAGTGAATGGACTCACAGGTGTTCAAGTTCATCCAGGCTCTCAAAGGCTTCCCTAGTGATGGATTTGATCTTGTTGCGTTGAAGATTCCTGGTGGACAAAATAACACGTTTCTCAAATGTGTTTGACTTCAGCTACCATTGTAATAAGACGGCTAAACAAGTTGTTTTAAACGTGTATGAAACAATATAGTACAATGGGCGTAGCACCCAATACAAAGAGACGCAGGCAATTAAAATGTGCACGGTGCCCTTACAGCATGTTCAGTTTCTTCATTCCAACAAACACGCCGATGGAATCCTCAATCGCCCAGGAGATCTCGTTATTCCGGATGTCCCTGAAACGCCAAAAAAGAGATGTGTTCAGAATAAATCAAATATGAAACTGATAATGAATGTATCATAATAAAGGGCAGGTTGTTCTTCTAAATGACAGGTAGGTCGGGACGGTAGACAGGAAGGTAGATAAAAGATGATACAACATATGTAGGATAGCAGTGACCCCATAGGACAACATCTGAAGCGGCAGCGGTACAGGGACAGAAAAAAAGACACCGAACACGCAGTAACAACTTTGTTTCCCGTCCCAGAGTAGTGGCATATTTCCAGTGAGTGTCACAGCTTGGCACCCCTGCTCCACTGATGAGGGGAAATTGATTGGCTGTGTTTGAGCTTCGATGGTTCACTGGTCTGTTTGGAATACCCACAGAGGTCTTGTTTTCATGGGAGGGATCATGGATGCCTTTGTTTGCTCCTTCCTCATGCCTGGGTGCATGTGAAAGGACACGGGCGCTATCCACTTCTCCCAGCCACGCAGGGCCCAGGGAGGTGTGCTGACCCCAAAACCCTTCCCTTCCTTTCATTGCAGCTCAATGCCTTCACGGAACTCAGCACATCAATTAAAGTGTTAGTGGCCCCTTCAACTTCTCCTCGTTCTCTTCTTCTGCTACTCCCTAAGATCTCTTGAGAGCGCTCTCAGAAGAGGACGTGTTTGCTTAATTGAGCCAATCTACTCGCCTGAAGCTGCACTCACCCCCTCAATCTAAACTCATGACTTTTAGTCTTCCATGTGTTGGGGAAAACGAACAAACGATGAACGCATAAGAGTGGTGCGGAGACAGAGGGTGAGTGGGGATACACTACTCAGGATGGGACAAACAGTGACTTTAGAGGACGAGGTCTATATGCTACTACTGTGACACAACGTAACACGCTACAATTTTACAAAGAATAACATGTAAACTATAAAGTGTAAGTCAATCACAAACCTACTGTAGGTAGCAGCCTTCATCAGTATGCAGAGAACCGATAAACAGGTTAGGAGGTGGGTGTGTTTAGCATGTTAGGAAACATTTACTGCTGGGAAAGCAATGTGAGCAAATATGGCATTGGAATGGTTTACAGTAATATATATGACTGTAAATCTCAACTATCTCTGAAATAGCACTGCTGACCTCAGACAACCAATGAGTCCCCCATGATCAGCAGCAGTTCCATTTAAGGACAAGTCATACTCCTACTGCTGCTCACCAATCATAACACACTTTTTTTTTTAAGTGCACTACTTGTCTGCTGTAGCATTGGCTGTCCTCAAGCCTTTTTATAAGAAAAAGGAGAGAGTTGGTGTGGATAGTGCGTCATAGAGGTTCTTACAGCGTGCGGAGGCTAGCCAGGCTGCTGAAAACTCCTTCTCCCAGGTGGCTGATGGAGTTGTCCCCCAGGTTGAGGTTCTCCAGGAGGCCAAGGCCAATGAAGGCAGTTTCCTCCAGACGGGTCAAGTGGTTAAAGGACAGATCTCTGGAACCATGAATAAAAAAAACTGTTGATCAGCTAAAAGGTGTGTTGTGTATAAATACAACAAGGCCTCCAAAAGCCTAGAAAAACCCAATAGATCATGTGGTAGGGAGTGCTCACATTCTTGAGAAATAACACTCAAGGCTTTTCCCTCAATTGCTGTGCTAGTCAGACAGAATTTCGCTAAAGTCTGACAGCTTTTCTGTATTAGACCGCATACAGTCAAACATGCATGACACAAAAGGGGAAGTTAGGATGATCTATTTAGTGTAGGGCAAAAAACACTCACAGTTCCTCCAGCTTTTGGCAGAACTCCCAAGCGTCTGGTCGGATGATGCCAATGTTGTTCTGACTGACCCGCAGCAATCGAAGCATGCGTAGCCCATACAGCCAGCCTTTGTTGACTTCAGTCAGATTGTTGTGCTCCAACTCTCTGAAGGCAACCACACACACGCACGCACACACACACACACACACACACAAATTAACGTTTCGGTCAGGCCATCAAATTTCTATTTTAGTTAATGAGTTACATTGTTTCCTATGGTTATATAACGATGCACGACTACTACACAATGTGAAGAGTATACAAGACAGTGATAATACAAGTTATAATGTGAGCGTGACCTTGTTACAGTAGCTTGACAGGGACAAGATAAAAGAGAATCGCTGCACTCACAGCTCCTCTATGTTGTCCAGCCCAAAGAAGGCCCCGTCCATGAGTTTGGTAATGCCATTTCGCTGCATCTTCAGTGACCTCAGGGAATCCATTCCCTTGAATGTCAGACTGTCCACTACTTTGATCTTATTTCGTTTCAATTCCCTATAAAAAAAGAAAATCAGGCTCAGAACCACCTACATACATTCATATATCGTGGTGCTTGGTGTTTCAATGGAGCATTGATTATTTTAGAAAAGATGCATAGTCTCCTTGAACATCCCACTCTTATCTCACTTATTTATGTTCATATTTTTCACTTACAGGAACTGCAGCTGTTGGAGCCTGAAGACCTTGCTTGGCAACTGAGCTATTTTATTCCTGTTAAGTTTCAGCACCAGCAGGGTGCTAGAGATGTTGTCAAAGCAGCCAGGCTCCAGGGTGCTGATCTTGTTATTGCTTAAATTCCTGTGGGAAAGAGAGGCGGAAACATATTAGTGAATTATGAGAGCCGGGGTGAAGGGTTTGCTTTAGGATTACACCTGCACGTAGCTATCCAAAACACTAAAGGGGGACCTTGTCAGCTGTAATCAAGTGTCTTTGCAAAACATGTTTTAACAAAGTAAACGTGCAAGCTAAAAGAAATTGCATAAATCCGATGTTAAGAAAACCAATCCAAATACATAGCTGAAACAATGTCTATTTATAATCAGTAGAAAACGATTTACTTTACAGTCATAGGACATCAACAATACATTCTCGAAACATCTCTATCTAATTCCAATACAATTTATGTTACACACTGATGTGAAATGATCTCACACATTATTTATTAACACAATCTTTTTCAAACAAAAAGGGATGTCTTATTTTTTCTTATTTGCAAAACAAATCTACCCACGGGTACAAATACAGTAAACCTGATCTCAATTGCTTGGTTTGAAAGCCATAGAAAATATGGGTGCAGTGTTAACTCACAAATATTTTAAATGCATTGATGGAAAGGATCCAGCCTTGATCACAGAGATGGAGTTGGATGTAAGATCTAAAGATTCTAGAGCGATGTATGGTTGAAGTTGGTGCATTGACAGTTCTGAAATCCGGTTGTGGCCCCTGTAGAGGAGGACAAGTATGATTTGATCAAAAGGTGGTATGCAGGTTGTCATCCGGGCACAATTCTGAAATAACCTCACAAGATACCATGTTTTTTGATTATAGAATGATCATACCATCTGAAAAAAAAAATTCATTAATACAGTAATTTACAGTTCTCTATGCTTATAGAATAACTGCACCGCCTGAAGTACTCTACAGTACAGCAGACCATTTACAATTACTCACAACGAGAGTGAAGTGATGTTTGAGGTGACTTCTCCAAGGAAAGGCACAGCAATCAGTTCATTATGATTCATGGTACTGAGAAGAAAACAAATAAAACGTAAGCCTCCTTTAACACACTGGGCTAATACAAGACAGTTAATGTAATTGCTCATGGAAAAGCTAACAACTGTCAAAGGCACAACGAGGCCTCTTCTTGATATGAAAACAATGGTGCAACAATAGGCTATAACAAAAATAAACTGATCCTCATTGCATGGCCATCACATCATTACTTACACTTGGGTTATCCCATAAGGTGGGTCAAGAGGTGCAGTCAACAACTTTTTCCTATTGCAATCCAAGGTTTGTATTTCATCTGATCCACTTGAACAAGAGCAAGGAGAAGGGCAAGATTCAAATCCCCAGGCTCTCAAACTCACCAAAAACAACAATAAGAGGGCCGGGGGAATGGGCCATCCTTCCGCCATTTTAAAAGCCTTCCTATCGATAGATACGTGGCTAGCTCACGTTAGCTAACTGGGTAGCTACCCGCAATATATAATCAAATGTGCCACAAAACAGATTTTGCTCACTGCTTCAGCGCAAATTTGCCTTTGGTTTCACTTGAATTTTAAAATCCATTTTCATATGACAGGGATTTACAGTTTTCCAACTTCGGAAACGCATCCCAGCAAATCTGTTTCCTTCTTCCCAGGATTCCTTTTCCACTCGCTGTTTAGCTCCAATCCGCACACACACTACAGTACCACTACCAGTGGCAACGTTAGCAAGCTAACATGATAGCAACTTCTTTAAACTTAGCTTGTCAATGTTCCAGCAGCTTGCACTCTTGGTTTGCCACCAGCACCACATTAAACAATGCTGATGCAGTCTAAAGGCATATGCAACTTAAAAAAGCTCAAACAGCAAGACTTTTAAAGAAAGCCTGACTTTTACCGACTCCTTTTTCTATAGACAACAAAAGCTCCTTGCTCTAGTAACATATGATATCCTTAATCCCGCCCTAAATCCCAGTATGTTTACAGTTGTATCATTGGTGCACATGCATGCTCGTCAAACATATTTCGCCTTGGAAATTCGATTTGAAATCATGTTGATGACTGCGTCAAAAATAATGTGGTTTTGTGTAACCTACTTTACCAAATCTTTCCTGAGTTATCTTTTCCTTCTGTTTAACGACAGCTTTACCTGGAAATTATCTTGAACCAGAGCCACATGAACTAGGTCATATACTATGATTTAAAAACAAGAATGACTGGGACCATGCAAAAATAAAACGAATTTACTATGAACACTCATTTGACTGGTTTGAAAAAAGGTTTTAGCAACTGCAGCTGTCGAGTGTGTCTAGTGTTTATTATTCATATCTCAGCCTAAAAACAGAGATGACGCCTCAGCCGTTCAATTGCGTTTTAATGAATATACTAAAAAACAATTAGGCTACTTAGTTCATTGCTCTGAGCCGCCTATTTGCCCTGTGGTCTTCAGACCTATAACTTGTGACTCAGAACAGCATGGCAAATAGAGAAAAAAATACATTAGCTTATTTTACTGCAGTGCCAAATACACCAACAGTTCAGTTAATAATATAGCACTGAGACAACCACTCTTTGTCTTGTTTGCACAATCTTATTTTCTCCGTAAACTTACTGCAGGTAGAGTAGCGTTCATCAAACAATATTTGTGGTCGGCCTATTCGGATTCATATTGAGCGAAATCAACTATTTAAAGTTCAAACGTCAGTGATTTATTTATGGTTAAGTTTGAGTAAGCTTTAACCAGCCACAAAGACATTTGTCATCCAAAATGACTGCAGCCAAATCGGTGTCAGAATGGGTTTTAAAAAAGAGGTTAATTTGATTGGTGTAGCGATGGTTGGAGTGGCCCTGATACCTTCACCTACTGCTTTAATTATCCATATAAGGGATGCACCGTCTGGTACAAATGACAAATGATATTAGGGCCAGGTATCTAAAAATAAAAAAAAATAAAAATTAAAAACTTGTCATATACCCAAGACAAACTGCAAGTTTCCACATGTTTGCGTATGGGGAGTGTTTCACCACATGCCGAGTCAAATTACAAGGAAGAGAGGCATATAGAAGTCATACCATTTGTTTAGTCTACAATCCTTTTCCACCATTCTGAAGATTCGTTCACCATGAACATTTCTCAGCAACAAGTTTCTCAAACTGAGATCCCTCAGTTTCTTCGTGAGAAAACTAAAACAAACCAGAAAATTCTGTATCATCGTACATTTCGACTTGACATCAAGAAAACTCTGAGCACAGTTCATATGGTTGGCACAGGATTGAAGATTATCCTGAACAGGTATGCTATATGGTTACACTTCCATTTTCTGAAAGCTTATTTGAATATGCTCTTCGTTTTATAAAAAAGTATTATAATTTACAAGGATAGGTGCATAGGCTTTTTAGTCTTACATGCTTTTCAGGAGCGAACTATAGGGGAGGCTGCAGACCTGGAGCAGAGGCACCCCAAAGGCAAATTGCAGGCAGTTTCACACCCAAACCGAAATAACCATATGCGGTCGAAACTGACATTATAACCGTATAGACGTTTATTAATTCATTTTTTTATGTTATTTAGATTTATATTGAGATGTTTTATATGCACATTACATTCATATATTATTTGCTATATGATACACAATGTAATCATATAGGCTACTGATTAAAAAGTCTGCTTTAGTGTTTTATGTGAATTTAAAAATAAATGTTGTTTAATTAATAGGCTATATAATAACTATAGTTCGATCACATGGACAATGTGCTATGCAATATCAAATATCATATCTACAGCAGTGTATGTTCACTGTTGGTTTTCATAATGTAGACCGTGCAATTGAGTGATTGGCCCTACCTGTAATTTTTCTTGTGAATTTAGATCGTTAATGTAAAATGACCATATTAAGCCCATCAGATACAGTATAATCAAATGCACCATTGATGAAAAAGAGAACCAAAATGTGTTCATTAAAAAAAACATTAGCCATGCCATTTTAAAATGGGACTTAAGTTCAGTTGTGCCCCTCACTACTCTTCTTAAATTTCTTTAGAATGTGTCTGTTAAATTGCTCCTGCTCACTGATTAAAAAAGATAAAAGTTGGACGTTACGTTGACTTAGCTAAATTAAGAGAGGGATAGTGTGTGTGTGCGTGTGTGTGTGTGTGTGTGTGCGTGCGTGCGCGTGCGCGTGCGTGTGTGTGTGTTTGAGAGACTCGCTGACTGCTGCTGGCTTAAGCTCACGGATTTATCTCTGCGTTAACATTCCTGGGCAATGATGACTAAACAAATGTAATTCATTATCTTTGGGTACATAGGCCATTACGAATCAAAGAGATTATGAGCTGAATTTGTGGGAAGTGTCCATATACACTGCGACCAATCATCATCGCGAGACCTGTTCACCTGTCGCATGCGTATCGCTGGTCGGCAATTTAAGGCCACAGTGCAGTGGCTTCCTGTCACAAGCCTACTGTGAGTGAATAGTGGTACTTTCTTACAAAGGCTGTTGTAAATCGGCAAAGAATGAGTTATCCACGGACGCTGAGAGTGGAGTATGGAAAAACTACAAAGGTTGTTTACGTGATGGGAACGGAACTTATTGTCATTATTGACAGGTATTTTACAGTTAACTAAGGCAAAAAAGAGAAATGACAATGCATCGCGTTTTGTGCAAATGTTCTTATACGTTGTGTAAATTATTTGTCTCATAGCCGGGTGTGATGGCAAATGTATCTTTGGGTTGCTCTGAACTGTTTCATGAACTTAGGCAACCAGGAGAAGTAGTTTGGATTTAAGTTTAGACTAAGATACCCTGAATGTTTCGAAAAATTAGCTGACTGAAACTATTGTACTGAATAATCGTAGGCCTACTAATGCTTCATCGTTTAACACAATGTCGACATTTGGTACAATAATAATTTGAGCAGGCCTATATCTTATTTAATTATTAAATGCGTCTCTAGGATAATAATGCCAATGTAATGTAGTACTAGATAGAGACGAGAGGCATGTGCCAACTGGTGTTGTGTGGTGTTATATTCATTGCATTCAGTGTGGATTTCAGACCTCATGATCTTGAGTACAGTGGAGCCAGTCATTGTATTTTTGTTTTGTTTTGCAGCGTAACAAACTTGTCTTTGTTTGACCACCCTAGCAAGAAGACAACCAGACAACATATTACTTGCCAACATGCCCACCCAGGGCAAAGGCAGTGGCAGTGCAACAGTTTATCGCTCTGTAAACAATATAGCAACTTAGCTATTATAATACACCAGGCTTATGTGCTGTATGTTTTCACAGAAATGTATCCAGTATGGAGAAGGCAAAACTAAATCGCTCCACGTAGTCTGTTTACCACGTCATCCTGCAATTTGATACCATGCCATTGTCTCTTTGACAGCAGGTGTTTTTGCAAATTCTAGGCCCTTAATTGGTGTTTTTTCCCTTCTTGTGTTTTTCCTCACAAAGAAAAGATTTGAGTGTGAAGATGGTCTTAACAGCCATAATTACGTTAATAAATGAAATATAATCCAATGGTACCTTAATATCTTGGGACAACCCCTCTTACTTTCCCAAATGTAGTTGGCAGGACTATCATACTTCTTCCCAAACTCCAGCCCTGTAACTTTAGAATTGGTTTACCATCTGTTGCTTCTTGAAATAGCAGATTATGAATGGCACAGGCATACTGCAATTGCTGAAAACTGTCCGGGTCCTATTTCCCCTGTTTCATAGACAAGCTACGGTAGTCACTACTTTTGAAACGTTTTACTTCTAAACAATATAACCGTAAACAGTGTGCTAGCATGATAAAATGTCACTGTAATTAGACCCTTGTCTTCCCATAGGAGCGCCCCTCCCAACACCAAGTTCTTTTCGGTGAAGTGCAGTCCCAATGTTCAGTGCAGTGTCAGCCCCGTGCACAAAGAGACTGGGACGCTGCCCATCCCCTTACATGGAAACTCCATGTTGCTGGTCACAATGGACGCTGCTAGTCAGTCACAAAATGAGAGTAAGGTAAATAAGGCCTCAAAGATGCCCAACACGTTATTCTATTTGCTGCATAAACATGCCGCAGGCAAGGGTTTCCGTAGAACTATGACACTGACCTCTTCTGGCAGCACATACAGATCAAACACACCTCAAAAATTCTAATTACATTTACAGCACTTTTCAAATGGTTTTACATCCAGTCTATGAAATAAATATATAAGACATGGACTTCAGGCTTTCATAATAATCAATGATCAACAATTAAGTCTCAACACTAAACGTTATGGCTACAGCTAATGGCCATGGACTGCGGCAACAGTACCGGGCTGTTGGCCAAAGCAGTCCTGACCGCTGTTTGTATGTTACAGAAGTCCTTCACAGAACAGGTGTAGGGAAGTAATTCATATATTTCTTTCAAACAATAATTGACATTAACTGAGTTCTTCTCCATTACAGCTCTCGGTCATGTACTATGGGAGAAACACTGAGGTGTTGGCTAGAGCAGTGCTTCACCTGACTGCAGTGGGTATGTTATGAAAATCCAGACCATACCAATAATTCCTCCTGGGACAAGATGTTACCTGCAGAGCCCTTTAGGCAGTGAGAGGGAAAGCCCATCGGTATGGTGTTACATAGCAAGAATCTGTCTTGGTTGCAGAGATCTCTCTGGATGTAGACGCAGATCGTGACGGAGAGGTGGAGCGCAACAACCCCAACAAGGTGACTTCAGACCAGACCTGCCAAGTGCTGTCTTTTGTTTTGCCGTGATAAGATTGCACTGTTCACCCCACAGAGACAAGCATTCTATTCAAAATAATTGAATGACTGTTCATGCTGCATTGCATAATATAAAAGTTGATTGTCAATGCAGATACTATTTTTTGTACTTAGCCATTAGGCAGCATATCCTAAATATGTATTAACGTTATGTGACGGTACGTTTGTGAGGAACTGCTAAATATCTGACTGACGATTCAGTTTCGTTCAGTCTGATGTTGCTCTTTTGTATGACATTCATTGCTGTCAGGTTAAGTAGACAGTACCTGAACAAATATAAGTATCTGTTTAATATCTTTCACACAGGGCTCATGGACATGGGGACCTGATGGACACGGTGCCATCCTGCTTGTCAACTGTGACTCTGAACGCACCTTTGGGAAGAAAGTGGACAGTGAGCAGGACAAGATCTCTAGAGTTTCAGGTAAAAGAGGAATAGCAAAGTCATCCTGCACCTGCTGAGCTGACGGACCCATATGCGTCCATCTTGCTCTTGCTCTATGTGGGCATCAGCACTGTGAGTCAGTGAGTCAGTGAATGTTTTTTTCACAGTCAGCAGATTAAACCGACAATTGTGGTGTTTGTTAGGGAAATTTAGAGACAGCTGTTTTTTTTCAAATCAAAATGTGTACATTTATTGTTGAAGAAGATACACAATGTTTTATGGAACTTTTTGTTTAAAATAGGAAAGGGACATTAATATTGTTATTTGCTATGAGTACTTCAAGTACTTTGTAACATTTGTTCTGGCAAGTGCTAAATAAATAAAGATGTATTATTATATTATTGTTATTTCCTCCAGATCTGAAGGACATGTCCACTATGTTGCTGCGCACTAGAGGGCCAGCTCAGCTCCCAGAAGGATACAAGCTGGTCATGCACATTTCTAAAGGGGATGCAGAAAGCGTGCGAGTGTTCAGGACTAAGTCTGCAGAGATCACACAAAACAGCCTGCGTAAGTATTAACTCATGTAACCATCTGTGTCAGCAGAAAGGTGGGGGAAGCTACAAATACTTCATTTTAGATTTGTGTTACTGTATGGTTTTGGCTGAAGTGATGTAATGCTGTAATAACCCTAAACTATGGGGAAAATGTTGTATCTGCCCAATGGTACATGGACCTTTTACTTTTCTTTTTCCCTGAATAAGGAAAACTTAGAGCACCACTTGGTGAGAATTTACCCGCTGTTTTAATCTATATCTCTGACTCTTATTCCATCACATTTATCTTTTCCTTCGCTGTAGGTAAACTGTTCTTTAACAGTTTTGTTGAAGACTACCCACTGGTGCTAAGCAGCGAGGTCCTGTCCAAGGAGGTGACTTACCTGGGTGGAGACGCTGAGAGCATATTCCATGTGGAGGGTCTCCGGTTCTCAGACAAAGACTTTGACGGCCTGATCCACATTAATCTCAGTCTGCTGGAGCCTAGCGCTCAGGTAAAGGCCTTTAAAAATCATCTCTAACCCAACTGATTGGTCCTTTTGACGTTGCTCAAAGGAATGAAATAAGCTTAAATGAAGACAGTTCTGTGAGTTGTTTACGCCATGTGGGTTTCTTTAGGGATTCCCCGAGACTCCCATCTTCACTGACAAGGTGGTGTTTAAAGTTTCCCCATGGATAATGACGCCAAACACGCTTAAGCCTATTGAGGTTTTTGTATGCAGGTGAGAGCTGAGTTTGACCATTTATTTGTTTATACCATTTATATATTATTTGACCATAATACTTGATTGAGTCATTGGAGCTTCTACTTAGAATGTTTAAAGTATTACAAACATTGTTGAGGAAGTGCATGTTAACAATTCATTTTGGATGTGTAAAAATGCCCTGGTCTAGACTCTGAATATGATTCTTGCAGATGTCTATGGCATCAACAATATTTTATTGGGGATTACAATAATTGTTGCTGTAAATGTAAATGTCCTTAGACTAGAGTCTATGTAAATTTGGTTACATTTTCAGCACGCGTGATAACTACAAGTTCCTAAAGGGAATGACCAATTTGATCAAAGCCAGTGACTGCAAAGTGAAGGTGTGTTACGAATACATGAACAGAGGAGATCGCTGGATGCAGGTACGAGCATTGTTACGTGGATATCCACCTTGTTTTCATGTGAGGGATTTACACAATTCAGTTATCAACTGATCTAAAAGTCAAATCCTTTCATTGTCATCGATGGACTTGTATCGAGTAGGGAATTATTATAAAAGAGAAATTAATTTGTTTCCCCTATCAGGATGAGTTGGAGTTTGGATACATTGACTCTCCTCACCATTCTTTCCCTGTTGTTTTGGATTCCCCTCGGAACGGTAGCCTTGAAAACTTCCCATATGAGGTCTTGCTGGTAAGAGAAGGTCCAGAACTTGGCAGTGTCAAATTAAATACTGTATATGGAGAGGGAGTGTTACACTGAGAGAGAGCAGGCTGAATTTATCATGGCAGCCCTGCATTAAAATGTGCTCATGTCAGCGTTTAAGAGGGCCGTGTTGAGATAGCATTTTAACCCACGGATACCTGCATTCTGTCCCCTTAGGGTCCGGATTTTGGCTACGTGAACAGGGAAGCAATAGACGAGAAAGCAAGCAGTCTGGACTCCTTTGGAAACCTAGAAGTCAGCCCCCCCGTTACCGTGAATGGGAAAGCCTACCCGCTCGGCAGGATCCTCATCGGAGTGGCATTCCCTACGTGAGTCTGCACGCACCTGGCTTTGGTCTTTAATACATGATATTTAGCAAATCATTAAAACTAATTACAGGAGAGTGAAACATAAAACATTCAGGTTTAGACCGGTAAAGTCCCGGGATATTGGAACTGCAAGTCTAGACAAAATACTAAATGTATGCAAATTGAATGTACCGTGTCTTGCTCAGTTCAGATGCGATTACAGTTCATGTTGCTCTGCTTTCAACATAAAAGTGAGTTTTCAAATCCCTTTAAACATAAAAAATCCCTTTTTACAATATTTAGCCCTTATTGTACTATGTTAGTGGCAAGTTCCATCCATCCATCCATTAGCTATACCGCTTGTCCTATGCAGGGTCGCGGGGGGGCTGGAGCCTAACCCAGCCGACACAGGGCGAGAGGCGGGGTACATCCTGGACAGGTCGCCAGTCTATCACAGGGCCGACACATAGGGACAGAGAACAACTCACACTCACATTCACACCTACGGACAATTTAGAGTCACCAATTAACCTGCATGTTTTTGGACTGTGGGAAGAAACCGGAGTACCCGGAGGAAACCCACGCAAACACGGGGAGAACACGCAAACTCCACACAGAAAGGCCCTTGGGCCAGGTGGGGAATGAACCCAGGACCTTCTTGCTGTGAGGCAACAGTACTACCCATTGAGCCACCGTGCTGCCCCTTTAATTATTAATATATAATTAATTAATATTTTATTAAGGAAATCAAAGCATTAGACCAAATGCATTACCAATCATCATTATAAAAAGTTTCAGACGTAATCAAACTAAATAAAAGCTGAAAGCTGTTGCTAATATCATGTAAAAAATAATGTCTGGTTAACATACCTAACTCTATCTCAATGTATTTATAACAGTTAATCTGTAAAAGCTGTCCACTCTGGTAAAGCGTACACATATCAAACACTGGCATCAACATTGTTAACACCTCCACCACCAGAACCAACTCATACATATGATACACACCCATTACTCTGTCATTACATTTATGTGAGAATGTTTTCAAAAAGTTAAAGCCTCTATAAGCAACTTTTTTGTATAAACGCATTATCAACAATACCTTGCTACAGTTTGCATATTGTAATATCAATGGGAGAATGAAAAAATCATCGTTCAGATCAGTCCTCTTGATGTCTCAATATTTAACACTCATTTTGTCTGCCACCAGTTACGATCTCCCGTGAAACTGTGACAAATTGCTTTATGACACAAGAACGTGTGTCACTACATCATGATCATGCTAGCCATATGCAGTGACCACGAGCATTCTGCATGTCTTCTTTGTGACGGTTAGGGAAAACAATTACACTATTTAAACAGTAGGGGTCGCAAATCTCATTAAGTTACAACCTACAGCCACTTTAACACTATACAATAACTATAAAAGCAAGTGTTATTTTTCTTAATCAACATTCATTATTATAATGGATTGCATATGGTTCCATAGGATTTGGGGAGGAAG
>JAVQIZ010042501.1:0-10451 GCA_036023535.2 Galaxias brevipinnis | reverse complement strand
AGAAAATCTGTCCAAATGTGTCAGAGTAAGAAATGTTCAGAAATTGGAAAAGGAATATGTTTGTTTAGCGAAGGCCAGATCACGGAAGCCCTTCAGGCTACATTACAAGTGTGCTATAGCGATCTTTTTATTTCGGTTAATCGATTAACCGAAATATTTTTGATAGAATATTCGAATAGTGATATGGCCTAAAATGCCAGTCCCTACCATTAATACAAATTGAGCTCTTCAGAAACAGATGCTTTAGAAAGGATTTGGTTAAAGAGCAGATGTCATTGGGTTTTTTAAGTGGGCTTACACAGGGCTTATCATACGTGTGTGTATATATATACCACATTAGAACCACATATGTAAATATATATACACTCACACACACACACACACACACACACACGTATGGTATATAATGTGGTTCTCTCTATCTCTCTCTCTCTCTGCCAGGTCGTATTACTCCGTGCAGGTGACTGAGTGGCAGGCCTACCCTCACTACGGCAGCAGCCAGGCCCTGCCCCCAGTGGAGCTCCAGCCCAGCCTCTACTACCTCAACGGCATGGAGTGGGCCGGGAGCGCCATGGAGATGAGCGCCGTGGCCGCCAAGAACATCGCCCTGCTCGCCTTCCATCGCTGGAACCGGCAGAGCGACATGGTGGACCAGAAGGACCTGATGCACCGCATCAAAACCGAGCTCTGAGCCAGCCTGGGCCTGGAGCTAGAACACTGTGCTTTACTGGAGTGGAGAGGAGAGGAGCAGTACTGGTACTGCTCTGGTACTGGTTCTGGAGCGGAGAGGAGAGGAGCAGTACTGGTACTGCTGTGGTACTGGTTCTGGAGTGGAGAGGAGAAGAGCAGTACTGGTACTGCAGTGGTACTGGTACTGGAGTGGTACTGGAGTGGAGAGAACTGGTACTGGTCCTTCAGTGGAGAGGAGTGGTACTGGTCCTTCAGTGGAGAGAAGTGGTACTGGTCCTAGGCCCGGCTTTGCACCATGCTGTTTCACACAGGACTAGGAACAGACTGAATTCATCTGGCCTGACAGTTTAGCTCTGCAACAACAGGAGGGCCCAGGGAAGTCCATGTTGTGTGACTGTCCTCTCTTTGGACCATAGAACAGGTGTCACAGAGTGGCTGGCTGCCTGCCTGCCTGCTCAACGTTTCCCCTGGGAGACGCCATGTTCTGGATTACGTGCCCTGGCTAGGCCTTTTCTCTGTTATTTAACTCTACTGATCTGTATTAACTCTGTCAACACAGAATGTTGTGCCGAAATGCTTAGTCCACCATTCAAATACACTTGTTTTGTTGTTTGTTAAATCCAGGGGGGATTTTGTTAGGCAGGATCTGCTGTTTTCAGAAATCAGTTGGGAGTTTTGCAGTTTTTAATTACTCTAGTACACATTTAAATATGACGTATTTTACTTAGGTAATGTACTATTTCATGAGTGATTATAAGGTAATTGTCTTTGTTTAAAGTCATGTGCTTGGATCAGACTTTTGGATTAGTGTAGCCATAGTAACATTTAGACTGGTGCAAGATAATAGATAATAAATTACTTGTATGCTGCTGTAACAAACTGCTGTAACTAAATGCCATACTAAATGGCATGCTTTCCATATTGTAGCTAAGTCATATTTTCATTTCAAAAACCTTTTAAGCTTTTGCAAGGCACTGACGAATATATAAATAAATGATTATACCAATTGGTCCACTCAATTGTTTCTTCACGTAATTTTTATTACGTTGCTGTTCTGTCTGGCATCCCTACCAAGCTACTAAACCACCTGCAGATTATCCAGAACTCAGCTGCTTGTATCCTCACCCACACCAAGTCCACAGAGTTTTATATATATATATATATATATATATATATACACACACACATCACCCCCCTACTCTCATCCAACTAAACTGGCCCCAAACAGCACCCTCTAACCCACACAGAGTCCACACACCACATCATCCCCTACTCTCATCCAACTACATTGGCTCCTTGTGGATTACTGCATCGACTTCAAAACTCCCATGCTCTCCTTTAAAGCCCTGAACAACCTGGCTCCAACATATCTGTCTGACAGTCCTTAACGAATACACCACCTCTCACTACCTGTAAGCTTTAGCTGGCCTTGTAATCAAAGCTCCCTCAGGCCTCCGCAGCATCATAGGGCATCATCAGGGCTCTGGTCGGTATCTTTTCGGCAAATCTTTGAACGACAGCGACTACTAGCCGCCAGTCTGGTCATCTATGCTCTGCTGGTGGCGATATGAATACTGCACTGTTACTGTTGCATCTATTATTCAATCTTTATGATTGTGTTTTTGTTGGCGCGCGGGGCGTTGCGTTTGAAGATATTATTACTAGTTTCGCTTTGGTAAGTGGATAACTATTCAATCTTATTTTTTATAGGGATATTTTTTGTTGGAACGTGGAGGTGAAATTGATCTGTGATTCTTTTGAGCCTACAAGTTAAAAACTACTAAAAATATATTAAAACATTTGTGAAAAGACGAGTAACATGTGTATATTTCCCACGTAAAGTTGTGCTTGGGCGAGATGTGCACGAGGCTGCAAGTAATGAGTTTGTATGCTTGGAATTTAGTTTACAGACCAGCTCATCTCACGGAAGTTTTTTTCACAGGTCATGTGATGCGAATACATACAGTAGCTAGGCTAGCTGGCAACATTATCTCACCAAGTTTTAACCAGTTTAGAAGTTGAATAAAAACGTATCTTTTAAATCTGCTACACTGACCAACAAACAAGCCAATCAATGGCGGAAACTACCTTTAGCATAGCGATGGCAGTGGTCACGCTATTCTGGGCATTCATCGGAGGAGTGGTGCCGTGGTTCGTTCCCAAGGGACCAAATAGAGGGTGAGGCACACAGAGATAGTTATTTACCTTTGGGGCAGGGCACGTCCGACCAGAGGTCTACTTGTGCATGTAAAACACGTTAAGAATTCTTAAACTGAGATAAAGCCAGGCGATTAAATAACAATTACTATTGTATTCTTCTGAAATGTCGTTAATATTTTTTTACTTTATGTTGATCCACAGTGTTACCATCACCATGTTAGTGTTGACAGCTGTCTGCTGTTATATTTTGTAAGTATAGAGGTGATAATGGGCTTCTTTGCTATTGTACATTAAGGTATAGGATTTCAGGCAAATTGTTTTCAGTGGGATTGGACTGTTTATTCAATTCTAGACTAGTGGTTAAAATATCGATGAAATACAAGTAGTTTTGACAGATTGAATGATTAGTAGACCTACAGTAAAGTCGTAAAGTCATAAACGTGGTTAAAATAGTTAAGAATAATCTCCTGACCACCAGAAACGGTTCAGAAATGGCCCCTCCTAATGTCAATGTCAAATTTATTTATAAAGCACATTTGAAACAACAGTTGACCAAAGTGCTGTACAAAAGTAAAGGCATTATGCTACATACATCCGTATTTATTTATTTATTTATTTTAGTTGTTCCTTTTTTATTTTATAATTTTCTTCTTCAGCTGGCTAATAGCAATTATGTCTCAACTCAACCCGCTGTTTGGACCAGCTCTCAACAACGAAACCATCTGGTACCTTCTATACCATTGGCCCTGACTCCGACCTACAACATTCTGAGTCCTAACGCTTCTTTGACCCTAATCAATGGGACAGTTCATCATTTAAAAACATACTTGTCCCACCACATAATTGACAGACACATTGTGAGTGATGACAGACAGAAAGTCCATAGCCCTGACCATTGACATTGACAGGTTATTCACATGGGCTTCACTAATAGTATTGGGTACTTTCAGGTTGGTTTATTTTTTTTAATGGAACGCGCTACATGTAAGATTAAATAAAGCTAGCTGGCTCTCTTCATGCTGGGCAACTGTAGAATTTCAGCGTTCTGTGTGTAGTGGCGATCCGGTGCATGCAAGCCTTCAGTGAAATAGAGCTATGAATAGCCTAATCATATTTCTATTTCTGTGAAACCGATATCAAATTTAGAATGACAAAATAGTATTATACTAATGATAGAGTTTAATATTGAACAAAGAAATTGTATTATATTTAAACAATATGGATGCAGACAGTATGTCATAATGTTTTTTTATTTATAAAAGATTCAACAAAATGATTAAGCCTTCATTGAAGACTTGGAAGGTTTGGACGGTTCCACTAGTTCTGAACTGTAGGTCCAGGCTCTGGAACTGTTAAATTACATATGGTTGGATTTCAACAAAGATAACTCATACAAATAATGTATTTACCAACTATACTGTATATTGCCTTAAATAATTGAGTCGACCGAATTGAGCAGACCACTTTAAACCTAATATATTATTTACAATTTACTTGACAGAAAATAGCAAATGTCTAATTTACTGTATTGTGTCAAACACATCTCTTAACTGTTCACAATAGACTCTTACAGTTGTAATCTACGTTTGTTTTGGTTTTTATTCAACTCATTTGTTTAGACAATTTTTTTTGTAGTGTGCTAAAGGTTAGTAGCTAGGATAATGTGTTTTTCCCCTGTGTGGTTTGCATGTCGCCCTGTTTTGTCTTGATATTTAACACAATTCAAGACTGTATCTATACTCCAAGTAGAGAGAAAGAAGCTGATACCATGTGATCCCAACCAGAGAGAGTCGCCATAGGCTGTGATCATTTCAGCTAGAGAGTTTGTATAAATTTGTTTTAATATAGCTCTAGGGTTAAAGCATATTGGGCTTATCTCATTTAGAGATTTGAATCTATCTTTGCATTCTCTCACTCAGGGACCAGTAGACCTATCTCTGTGTTATCAGTATTCACTCCAGTGAGGTTGAACACTACATAAGTTACATTAAAAAAGGATAATGATTTGCAAGTCCCCCATTGGCCTTTCACTGAACTGGTTATTTAGTGATGGTGTCCCAACAAGATGCAACAGATCAAGCTCTTAAATATATATGTGGAAATGTTAATGCATTGATGATTGATTAACATTTATGTTATATGATGCATTAATGTTCAAAAGAAGTTGGTTTTGTTTTCCCGTTCACAGTGCTAAATTTGTTCTTGCAGCTCACAATTGTTTTGTTTGTTTGCACAGCTTTCGTGGTAATTCTTAATCATCCTTTTTTGTTATGTTTCAACTTAAATGGATTAACCTGGTTAATAAAGATAAAGCAAACAAAATGTGCTGTGTTAAATAAATATATCATTTAAACAGTAATATAATGTTTTGGTTAATCCTGAAACTGTGCAGCTATTGGTTGTCAAAATACCACATGACGGATCAGTCACGCGTTTTCCTGGAACCCGTCAGGAAGAAGAAAAGCAAAACAAACCCGTGAGTAGAGCGCATGGACTCCATAGAAAAGGCGTTTTTAATTTTGACATAGGAATCGATAAGAAGACCAAGGAGAGTTAAGAGTTTCAAATGGGTGTTTAACGAGTAAGTGGGATCATTTTAATATATTTTCTTGAACTTTACGTTTAGTCCTTGCAGTGTTTCTTCGTGGAGACTGAGAGCAGCTGGAATGGCTTGCTAGTGGTGGTTGCATCTCGCTGGTGCTGGAAGGGGGCGGACGGAGGCCATACTGTTAGCAGGGTAGAAACAAGACTAGAGTTCCGCATAAAAAACAATGAAATCGTTATGCTTCTTCTAAGAGAAATGTAATGTATGCATTTTCGTCGACTGTTTTACAGCAAATCAACGATTTGTTTGAAAATATATATATTTTGTAATGATTGTTTTTATTATTTTCTTGCTTAATATGTTTAATTGGTAGTACAAACAAACTACTACAATTAGGTGCTCTGGGCGAGCAGTTGTGAGAGATGTTGTAAGAGGACAAATGATTGAAAGGGTGCATTTTACTGGGTCATGGAGAAGAAAAACAACATGCGTCAGCCTGCCTGCCTGCTCGAGCTCGCAGTACACGCCCCCTTGTACTGCTGCTTGAGAGATCTAGAGCGAGCCAGCCAGAATATTCCGTCGGGCATTAAATAAGCAGAGTGCATGCAATGGCTCACAAAAATACGATGTTTTGTTTTAAATAATTATTGTGTATAGCAGATGCTAAGGCTTTAATGGATCTAATTATGATGTTAACGTTTATATGTTAAACGGTAAATTGCTGATAAGCTAAACAGTTGCTATGTTGTTGTTTATGCTGCTAGATTACTGTTTGAGGCACACTATTATCGTTTTCTGTATTGTAGATCTTGCAAAAAAAAATGACCGATTGCTATTCAGGCCGTTAAAATAAGAGCCCATCATCTTTGTTATTTTTTTTATTATTATCTCAACCTACGTTGAAACGTGCCACATTTATCTTGAAGTACCCCATGAATTGGCAAGCTTGTCAACCATTCCAATATATGTTAGGGGCGGGCTAGAGATGAATTCGACCAATAGAATAGCAGAGTCACGTGGGCGTTGGCGCCTGTACACTGGGCTAGGTTTTATTGTGGTTCTCGCGGCCCTTGTCGGGGGCAGAGCACAGAAAACAAAATGTTTTGGTCAGTTTGTCATGTGTCAACACGATCTACAGGAGCTTCCTATCACAAGCTCGATCTTTATTTGAACTTAAGTGAAATACCTTTCTAAAAATGTATAGCAGTGTGTAGCTAACTTGTTATTTGTTGTAGGTTCTTATTAAACTGGCCAGACCTGCCAGGTGTGTCTGTTCAGCTGCTGTATCTGGTTTCAGCTCCATTCAGGTCAACTGGGGTTAGGGTTACTGCTGTGAAGACTAGGTTGTTAGTCTGTTTTAAGGATCGCTCTTTTGCTCTCCGTACACATCGAGACGGTCTGAGCCTCTAAGACTGGCAGTAATATGTGTAAGCAGCATGTGAATTAATTTAAATAAAGTTTAGTGAAATTTTTTTTTATTTTCCAGGGACGGTAATTATCCCTATAGAGCTGTCGAAAAGAGACTGGAGGAATAGTGGAGATATCTCAAAGCATAATAGTATCTCTTCCATTTTGATTATCCGTCTGAGACGTCATTGCTCACCATTAAGCCTTCTGGAGGTGTCATGTGCTCAAATCAACGAAACGGCTGGGAATGAAGGTGCCCACATGAAAACCCCAATGACAATTCTGCTCTAAACCCAAATCCATTCTAAACATTGGTTTCTATAGTGCTCACCTCGGATTATGGCAAAATGGATATTATAGCTAAATCAAGTCTGTGAAGAGAAATGCTGGAAGTGGAAAGCACAGATCCTTCTTTTGCAGGAGGTGGAGCCTGATTCCTGCTATCTGTTGCTGCCAGGTATAGAGACAAGTAGTGCTTATGCTAGCCTCGCATCCCTTCTGTCCCCTCTGCTTGAAATACAGTGGCCAATGATTGGTGCTAATATATGCTCATCCATCCATGCTCATAGGCTGATTTACTGGAACATGCAGTGTATTGTTCTTTGATATCGTTGTGTGATTGTTCCGACCGCTCCCTTCCCCCTCTCTGGCCCAGTCTGATGCTGAGGGGAGCCTGTCGCTGCACAGCCCGCCTGCCGTGTTCTAGAGATAGGGAACGCACGCTCATTCCTCTTTTGCATTAGCGCGGCTTGCAAAAGCTGCTGTGGGTGGTGGAAGGCCTTGTTTGGGTCCATTGTTTTGTGTGTGTGTGTGTGTTTGTGTCTCAGGGAGTTCACACACAGTGGGTCGTCACGGTTAATAACAAGTCCATTTGACTCTCGGCTCAGCAGGAGGAAATGATGCAATCTCTTGCCATCAAAGGGGAGAGATTGTTTGTTTGTGTGTGTTTGTTTGCCTGTTTGTGTGCGCCTGCTAAAGAGCTTGTGCTCCCCTGCAGAACATAGACTGTTATTTGTCATGTGTAAGGCTGTCGCGATTATCCTATAATGCCTAATAGCAATTATTTCAGGGGAACTCCATGACCTCAATAATGAAAATGTCGCAGCATGTAGATAAGATGCTATTAACGTGCACACACCAAAGGCCTACAGTTTCAGAGTCAGAATATTAGGACAGATGCAGATGTAGTATTAATACACAATGTGCTCGAGAGCTGAAAGTGCTACTGGCGTAAAGTTCACAATACGTGCTGCAGCACAAATCTGCGGTCTCAAAGCGGCACCTGTGCAATGCTCTATTTCATTAGCAGAACAGTACATAACTTAAGGTTTACATGGTTTAACAGTTGCATGCGTTAGCAACATTTTGCATCATTTTGCAACATTTTCCTTTATTATTTGATCATGGTAACAACTGGCAAATACTATCATATACATTAGTTGATTTTAGAAGAACCATGTCTGTACACACTCCTGAAATATGGTCTTCACATAGCCCAGACTCTCACCCCCACACCAACAACTGCTCTCCACAGGAATCACTGCTTAGCATGAGGTAGCAGAAGTTGGTCTAGTGGCAAAGCAAGCAGTTATTGATTAGAAAGGCCAAATGTCTTATTTATTTATATGTTTATTCAACTACTATAAAAGTAACCTAAAATGAACACAGACAATTCAATTGTTAAGCACCATTATTCGCATGCCAATTCCTGGTCAGCCAAAATGTCCTGATGATGAGAGCGCTAGTTACACCATGTGGTGAGCAGGCTGTTACCCTGCAGGGACGGTACCATAAAGAAGCTTGTGCTAGCATAGCAACAATGCATAAATTATACTGAGAATAAATGTCCCTCTTCTCCTTATCGCCCTCTCCAGATCTAAACCATTACCTGGGCGTTGATCCCAAAGCACAGAAGAGACTCCAGCCGGCTCCATAAGACCAAGCCAGGCTGTCAGCCCTCCAGGCTTCACACCCTCATCACTCTGAACCTTTCCCCTGGTTATTGTTCTCCTTCAGTGGGCAGACTCACGTCACTGCGACCAAAGAGAAGACCCAGAGGTTCCCAACTGGAACTCCAGAGCGTTGCCTGGCAATGCCTCAGGTTAGGTCTAAACCCACAGTTAGTCCAGGCTTTAAAATGTGTATGTATATATATTATATGTATGTATTTAAAGACGAAATGAAACGCTCAGATAAGTTTTGGAACCGGTATTGTATAGAAATATTTATTTTTGAAAGCCAGAGGATAACAATATTATGATAACATATAAATGTCTAGTGTGTGTCCGAATGCTAGGTTGCAGCCATTTTGAAATGATGTGGGAGTTCTACTTATTGAGCATGGAGGAAGTGCATGCACGTACTGTATGTGCATTATTGCAAATCTTCTTTTTACGTTGACGATTCCTTGTACACATTAACACGTCCTATTCAGTAGTCAGTAATAGATGACTCTGTAGATGCTGTGGATTGACAGTACAGTAGCGAGAAGTGTTGCTACCATGCTCATGACGTCACGTGATGCAAGATGGCTGCCACCATGGTGAAAAGTCTACGTTCCGTTATGTTTGATATTTGGATTGTGTTTCATTGTTTGTTCATACTATCAATATTAGCCTGACTTCATAATGCGTTTCATTTCCCCTTTAAACCTGACCACAGACATAGCAAGCAGCTTATTGTTTTTATGAATAGAGGTCAGTTATTTATCAGACTAACAGCAGCGTTAGCCCATCCAGATTTCTTTCTTTACAAGAATGTTTTTTTTTTTGCGTCTGCCTGTTTCCTATTCATTCCTAAATGACACTCAATATGACTCTTTCAGGAATATAACTCTGGATGTGATAGCTGCGTTAGCTTCTGCGCTGTAATTTCTGGGTTTCAGCCCAGCATCGTTGGCATGGAGCCGCCCTTTGGGGATGCCTTTCAGAACTACACATTCGCGGACCAGGCCCTGACCAGCACCGACCTGCTAGCCAACAGCTCCGACCCAGACTTCATGTACGAACTGGTAGGTTGTTGCTCCACACTCACACTCACACTCACACTCACGCACACACACACACACACACACACACACACACACACACACACACACACACACACACACCAAACACCTAATATGCAATGCATTGAACGTGTAATAGTGAAAAGGAAGCACATATTCTAAAAGACGTTTCCCCCTCTCACTCTCTCTATTTCTGTCCCTCTTTCCTTCTCTTCATTTCCTCTCCTCCAGGACAGAGAGACGACCCAGCGACAAAGCCCCCAAGGGGAAGGGGGCGGGGGCAGCTTTGGGATGGAGGCGTGGAAGGAGGTGGAAGGCTGCATGGACATGCTGATAGGGATCGGGGAGAGTGACACAGCCACTCATAACAACTCCAACTTTGAGCAGTGGGACTCCTACTGGGAGGACCTCACCAGGTACAGCCTTAAAATGTAACACATCCCTTATAGTTTAGCGTTATATGCAGGGCTGTATTGTCCTCTAAAATAGTGGTCCGGACACTTTTTGCCGAAACTTGATAGGCTATAACTTAATGAAATCAATTTGCATCGGAGCTACAGTGCTGCGGCCATATACTTTGTTTTAGTTCAGAACAATATTCATTATTTTATCATATAGTAGGCCTATAGGCTATATTAAAAT
>JAVQIZ010042489.1:0-37340 GCA_036023535.2 Galaxias brevipinnis | reverse complement strand
TTGGTGACTCTAAATTGTCCGTAGGTGTGAATGTGAGTGTGAGTTGTTGTCTGTCCCTATGTGTCGGCCCTGTAATAGACTGGCGACCTGTCCAGGGTGTACCCCGCCTCTCGCCCTGTGTCGGCTGGGATAGGCTCCAGCCCCCCCGCGACCCTGCATGGCATAAGCGGTATAGCTAATGGATGGATGGATGGATGGATATAAAGGAAAAAAGCCAGAATAACAAAATGCCTGTCACGAGAACTGAAAATGTATTTTAATATGCTTATATGTAAAAAAATAAAAATGAAATACTCTATGTGGCTCCCTTGTTAAAGGGAAACAGAAAATGGCTGGCTGAAATACATGATTACTTAAAAGTTGTACATGATACTGTTTTTAGCAGCTGCAGCGTCATCAAAGAAATCTCTGGTCAAGACTACAATTAAAAGGTCTTTATTTGTTTCCATATCAATATATACATAAATACCTTAAATAAATGTTTGTACATACTGTGTATATATTTATGATTCAATGTGTTTTATATATTTGTATTGTATATATTATGTACACAACCTTTTAATTTTAAGTTAAAGCTATTCTATATTATGAATGGATGGTCTTGTTAAACATTTTGAAAATTATTTATAATTGTGAATATACAGCAAGATAATCTGCTCATTTAAAGATAAAAAGAATTCGCCCTTCACCCTTGTTTAAAACCTTTAAACTTCTGACTTTTCTTAGACATGACAGTGCCACTAGATCATCCAAAACAGATTTGCAACCACAAGCTGATAAATCAACCACCAACCCAGCTCCTCCAATGAAGGTGCTAGATTAAATTATTTGTGACAATTATCCATGAATATGAATTGCCCAGTAATAGTATTTTTGTGCTTGTAATATTACATATGTTTTATGTTTTTCTTGTGGTTATATCAGACACCAGAGGCAAGGAACGATAGTATGGATGATTCTCGTAAGTACTACAGTATGCATTCATGTTTTGGGAAATGAAATTGGAGAGGTTGATAAACTTCATTAGTCACCACCCTCCACCCTGACAACCAAAACAACATGGACACGAGCACGAAATGAAATGCAGCAAAAAATAACTCTGCAATGTACTCCCATAGTTCTATTAGCAGCCTAGCTTGTTGATTTCTATTGTGTGTGTGTCTGTACATGCAGACTCACTAATTGGCTTTCAGAATGTTATTTTGAATCTTTTTTTGAGTAGTTCATTCTAGCCTTTTCCAATCGTGATCTTGACTGCGGTACATTTTGCTCTGACTTCCTGTTTGGCAAAGGCAGCAAATTCCCTTTTGTGTGTGTGTATGTTTGGGACTGCAATTATTACCTGAGCGTCTGGCTGGACTGGAGTGCTGCTCTTAAGAGTGTGTGGAGAGCTTTCCTGCAAAGTCGAGGACATGGATACTAGCAGATTGTACAATGTTTTTAGATGCTGAAGTTTCCTTTTTCACCCTAGGGAAAACTAAAGATGTTACACATGTGGTAGACAATGTCACAAAATCTACAGAACTCAAAAGGTATGTGGATGATCGTCCTAATATGTCGGTGCCTATGTAGAGACCACACTTTGAATGCAACAAGCTGATTGTGCAACTTTTATGAAAACATTTAGATGGTTGTCACTTTTTGAATAATGTGTGTGCCGCCTCCTTTTTACGCCGGAACTAATGTTTGAGCTTTTGCTTTATTGACTGGAAAGTGTTTTTGGAAGTGAATAGCTTCTGGAGTCTTTTATGAATTTGTTGTTAAATTGAAACATTCTAATGAATTCTCAGAAAAAGCATATATGAGCACAAAAGCTCTACATTTGTTTGATTAGATAACAATTAAAAGTTTTATAAAGAACACAAAAGTTCTTTAAATTTGTTTGATTATAAAACAATTAAAAAAAATTAAATTTGTTTGAAAAAAACCCTCTGAAATTTGGATTTATTTATACTGTTAACTGACAAGATCTCTTGTTGCTCCAGTGAGACGGCAGATAAAACCAACACCAAACCAGTACTTAAGGCCCCTGAAAACAACAAGACAAGGAAAAAAGATGACCAATCTAAAGATCAGGTAGATTTGCTTCGTACACTGTGAATATTTTACATGAATACATCGGATGTCATTCATAACTAAGCTGTCCTTGCATTTTTAGATACAGTTGTCTTTTAACATCTTCAAATATCTTGTTGTGGCTCTCTTAACCCCCTCTGGTTCTGCAGGGTACACCCCACTGTAAAATTTAGTTAACCTTACTTAAAAAAAAAAAGCATGCAAACCGATTGCCTTAAAAAAAAAAATAAAGTAAAGTGGAATAGGAATTGTATGTTGTACTTACTAATTATACAATTCCTATTCCACTTTGATTGGTTCCTATCCCACTTCACTTGTTTTTTTTCAGGCAATCGGTTTGCATGCTTTTTTTAAAGTAAGGTTAGCTAATTTGATTTTACAGTGCATTAGCCAAGCAAGCACTACTAGGAGCCTGAGTACTTACCTCAAACTAGTTCTAACTAAACTAAGTTCCATTAACCTTGGCTTTTTCACTTTGTTTCTATATCTGTTGTGTTTTGATCTTCCAGATGAAGACAGAACTCTCCAAGGACAATGGCCGTAAGTCACTGCAGGCCCTGGTGCTGGATGCCCACGTCGCCCTGTCTGACCAGCGTAGCCGCAACGCAGAGACAGCCTTCTCCCTGGCCCTGTGTCTGCTGGAGACTAGCACCCCTAAGGTACACCAGGACACCGCTACTACTCAATCGAGAAGAAAGGCGTGGATGAAAACGAGTATTCAGGCGAGGTGTTTTAGTATAATCAGGTTGTAAGAATTTAGTCAGTTTAAAACTATTTACAGTACCAGTCAAAAGTTTGGACACACTTTCTTATTTACTTGAATGGGAAAGTGTGTCCACACTGTTGACTGGTACTGTATAATCACTGACAAAGGAAACACAGCTGGTTTGTCTGGTGACCCTTTCTAATGAAGCAACAATGCATCACTGGTGCCCACTAAGGGTATATATTCACCAAGTGTTTACACTGTAGGATTGTTTCTGGTACACACTGCTAAGCTGTTGCTCCTTCCTTCCTTCCTTCTTTCCTTCCTTTTCACTTATTCTTAGGAACTGGGCATCTCTTCACTTGACGTAGTCGTGTTGATATATGGCCGTGCATCCGCCTTAACTGAAATTGGTCAACCTGAGGTAACATGATGATCTTTGACCTAGATTACAATACAACTGTTAACTTAATTGATAAATTCGCTTATTAACTAATTAATTTTAATGGTGTTCTGGATAGGAACTTGCTGAAGCTCTGAGAGAGTATGAGAAGATCAAATCTTATGAACAGAGAAAGTTTCAGTGTCTGGTGTACTACGGTATTGGAAAAGTCTATCTCAAGGAGAACAGGTAGCCGCACTGTGGAGACTTAACCAAACAAAATCACTTCATTAACAAACTCCCAATCAACAAGTCTGTGTCATTTGTACTAAAAGTGTATATTTTGTCTGCAGGTTTTCAATGGCTCTGGGGCAGTTTGCTGATTCACTGCAGATGGTGAAGAATCAGATCACACCGGGTAAACTCACCTGGCCCACAACCAAAGAAACCATTAGAGAAACTCAGCCAGACTATTTACAGGTACACTTACATTTTGGGTCCAACCACTGTTTTCTGTAATTCATTGTAATAATAGTCAACCCACTCTTATCTAGTTAATGATCTGAAATAAATATACCTTCAATGGTAGGGAATTCAAAAGGGTAAACTGTTTGTAGTTTTTCACATTTATAAGCAATAATAATATATTGTCTTTATTTTTGTGTATTCCATGGCAATGTAGGAACTTCTACGGAAAGCCATAGAGGTGTGCCGATTTCACCCAAAACCAGATGCCACTTGTTGCCATATAAATTGCCACGGACATTCAAAAGTAGAAATTTACTTTACTGATCCAGATTTTAAGGTACATGAGAATTTCTTTACTGTTACAATCGGAGATTTATATGGTTACCATGTCAACGGTCTACAGTTTTGCACTTACGATCATGTTTTTTTTGTTTTTTTGTTTTTTTTATCTAGGGTTTCATACAAATAATTTGTTGCCAAAAATGTATTATTGAGTATCATATTATCTGTTGGAAGACATTCAAAGCTTCCTCATTCTCCGATAGGAATGATAAGGTAATATAAACAGGTTACTTTAAATCCTAATTCAGTAAGATGTTAAGAAACGGAATATTCAAAGTTATGAACCTCACCGTTTCTTTCGTCTTCTTTTTTGCTGTGACAGGATTTCCTCCAGGAAATGTGTTTCACTCCTGACTGTGGAGGTAGAATCTGTTGTATTAAAATCTATGATTCAACAGGTCTTATCAAATGTAAGGTAAGGTATTAGCAACCTACACCGTGTTTGAATGTCAACAAAGACAACATGCTTGAACATTGATCTAATGCTCTGCTCTGATTTCAGTTTCAGGCACCAGTTATAAAAAACATTGGTCCAATAAAAGTGAGAGAGAAACAGCCATGTACAAAGTGAGTACCCCACAACAGTTTCTTTTAGTGTACAGATTGTATTTTCTTATTTTAAAGGTGCAGTCTATACATTTTTATTTTAGCAAAACAAAAGTTATTATTTTCAGTACTTACTGTAAAGCACGGCTGTATTGGAGCATCAACTTGTGCTGATGTTCAATGCCTTAACGTGTTCCCTTAACGTGTCCCCTTAACGTGTTCAGTCTCCGAAAGATAGAAGCCAAAGCGAACAGAAAGCTTAGGAGAAAGCAACATCGACAAGAGATGTCTCAACATAACCAAGTCCAAAGCCATCAGGATGTGCTGGAAAACAAGAAGAGCCCAGTGGCTCAGTCTAAGCCAAATGGTACCTGCCACTTACTATGTACCACTCAACAATCACTGACATCACACCAAACAATCCCCTGCTTGAACTATGCATGACTATTTTACTGTATAAAATACTAACGAACGTGAACATTTTCCTTCAACATTGCTGCTTCAAACTCTTCAACACAGAAACAATCCTGACGAGCATGCTCTTCGACTGTAAAAACAAATCCTTGTAGATTTCTACCTCATTTTTATTTTGCTCACTGTTTCTTTGCCCAGCTTCATCCCTTGAATGGCTGCTGTATGGAGACCGCGTCTTGATCCAGATGAGTGAGAGCAGAGCGCTGTTTGAAGAGGAGAGGAGCGTGGACGTCTCTGCTCTCATGGAAACCCTGCGCCCCTGGATAGAGCTGGACTTCCTGAAGGGCAACGTGGTGGCCACGAGGGTGATGAGCCAGAAGCTTCAGCCGGGCTCTCTGGGCCAGGTGGTGGAGCTGCTGCTGGAGAGGAAGGACCGGGTGTGGGCGCGTGTCTTAGTCCACTTCCTCAGCAGCAGCAACAGCAGCAGCCTGGACGCCAGCTCCAAGCTCTACGACTGGGCCCACCAGCTAGACCACACAGGTCAGAATCTGTTGGGGTTATTGTTCAACATTTCTTTCTGTCTGACTCTCTGTATGTCTCTGTATGACTCTGACTGACTGAGTGACTCTAACACTGTCTGACTCTCTGTATGTCTCTGTATGACTCTGACTGACTTAGTGACTGACTCTGTCTGACTCTCTGTCTAACTCACTCACTCATAATGTAGTGTGTGTTACTTGTAACCCTCGTAGGTCTGAGTGCTGCTGGGACATTCATAGAACGCCATGCTGAGCACCTGGAGGAGCTGGACCTGGCCCCCCTGCTGGCCTTCGCCCCCTTTCAGGACCTGCTCATGGAGAAGTTTGGCATGATGCCTGATGCCTTTTTTAGTCGGGCCGGCCTGTCCGTCACAGAGTATCTTAAACAAGCTGCTCCTCATGAGGTCAGGCTTTTTATCTGGACTCTGGAAGAACATAGAGATATAGGAGAGGCATTTACCTCTTGCCATAGTGTGCTTGATGAGTATTTTGAAATGATGGGTAAGCGTTTTGGAATAGGAACACTTAAATGTTGACTTTGGTTGTTTCGGTTGCTTTTTCTTAAATATTTCTCTATTTGAAATTTCTTTCAGATGGACTTTGCTTGGTTATTAGAAAGCCGGAATATGAATATGATAACGTAAGTATTTACTTGTGTTTTTAAGAACTATATCCTTCTTAAAGTTATTAATTTACACACTGGGTAATCAATAAAAATCTATTGTTCTAACAAGAGAAGATGTCTAAAATGATTCTAGTTCTGTTAAGATTCAATAATATCTATCTGCTCCCTTTCAGATTTCACCTAACAAGAATAAAACTAGAAACCGCAAGAAGAAACAGAAGGACACAATGGTAAGGAGGAGGATGAGATTTGACACGTTTATCTCCCAGCAGTCCATCCAATGCCTTTTAACACTGTTCCTCTCTCTGTCTGTTTGGCCGTCTCAGTCGATTGTTTCCCTTTCTGGAATGAGGCGTGGTGTGCACAGAGATGACGACGACCAGGACTTCATAGAGGACGAAGACTCTTTGTAAGCTCAAGTCACAAAGATCCAAGGCACTCCTTTGTCCCTGTGATCTATGGCGTGTTCTCACATCCGTTATCTCCCCTCACCAGAACCTTTCTCCAATCCACCGATCCGTTCACTGTACCTAATCACCTTCGAAATCGAGTGGCCGAGTTTGAGGGCCAGTACAACAGCAGTGGCCTTGACCTTCAATACAAGGCCATCTTGGACAATGCTTCAGACCCAGCTAAAGAGAGTTTATATGTGTAAGTCCTACAACCATTGCAATTAATAAATGCTAATAACTATGCGCCATTTGCATATTGTAAGTTAATATTGTATCATCAGACTTGTCTGGCATTTGCATATTTAATGCATATTAGATTATTAGTTCATATAGTACTTCTCCTTTTGAGTTGTCTTTTACACCAACTCACTGTAATCCATCCCACCCTTCAGCTACTTTGCCCAGATACTGAAATCCAATGGTCCGTTGGAGTTTGAGGACCCTCTCCTTGTGGGTGAACTGGACAACTTTCCCGCCGTGTCCCGGAGGAAGATGGAGGAGGCCGGCGGCTTAAAGCCCTTCCTCCTGGAGTCTCTTCGCTTCGTCCTGATTGGCCAGCGCGTTGGCCTCGCGGCCCAGCTCTCCGAGCAGACCGCCGGTAGCTACGGCCTGGATAGCCTGGACCTCATTGGAGACGATGGCGACCTGGCTAACCTGGACCCCTCGGCTCTGGAGTTTGTTCCTGGCAGTAGAGACACTTCTCAGAACGGTGAAGATCTCCACGCTGCGGCCGCCACAGGGAGCACTGGGCTCTCTAGTGACTACCCGCATGGATACGCTTCCTCACAGCAGCCTGAAGTCTACACCCCTCTGCCTTGTCCTTATGTCTATGGAGCACAGATGCCACACGTCTTCTTAGGATGTCCTATCCTTCTTCCTACTCCTTTTGTAGACTGGGCAGAGTGTACGCAGCCTGGCAGAACTGCAGCCTTTTCAAACGACGGCCCTTCCTACTCCACTGACTTGGATAATGTAGAACTGTATGACAGTGCAGGGGAGGAGGAGGCGGTTGTCATCTCAAAGACCATTCCATCTAAAAGAAGCCTGCCAAAGATAAATGCTGCTGTACAGGTGTGATGGCAACTTAGCATGACTTCAAATGTGGCCTGAAAAACTAACCTCAATTACCTACACTATAGGAAATTTACAAAATCCCCATTAAGAAAATGTCAAATTTATGATTTATTAATTTTTTCTTCTTTAATGTTTCATAGGTTTCTTGGATCTTAAATGGTGGTGTAGCTGTTAACACTGAACCATATGAGGCTTTTGAAACCAATAACGTATGTATTCTCCACCGTGATGCATGCACGTAAATACCCCTGCAGCTCTAAGGATGGTTCTACGTCTGGGATTCATTGACGTGTTTGAAATGGAGCCTTTTTCTGTCTTCCAGGGGGACCTCACAAAGAAAGAAAAGAGTAACAGTGAGTTTGAAAAGCAAATCCACCAAATGGATAACGACTATGGCACGGTGGTCCAGAGGCGCAAAGAGTCCATCGCTGCCCTGAACGAAGAGCTTGAAAACATCAATGATTCCATACAGGTACTCCCCAACACAGCTTAAAGAAGCCTAGCAGGAAACCTCCGTCTAGATGCAGTCGATCACCGTTTTAATGATTTGGTCTGCACAGAGTAGAAACAGTGTTTTTTTTGTTTGTGTTCAGGTCACCAACAAGGAGCTGGTGCTGTTCCAGCAGAAGCTGGAGGAGGAGGTTCAAAAGGACCAGCAGGAGAAGAAGGAAAACCAGGAGACCCTGAAGTCTTTAAAGACGGATATGAAAGAGCTTACTCTGGCCCAGGAGGAGTAAGACCTGACCAAAGACATCCTCTGGGGCCCAAAAATATTCAAATATATAGATCGATACAAGATATGTATATGTTGTTTTATTGTTTTCATTGTTGTCCTTAATTTCTGCAGGTTGACCAAAAGCATTGTTGAGAAAAACAATGAGTATAAAAAACACCTTAATGAGTTTTTGGAGTTGAGGTAATTGCTGACAATCTCTTAAAACTTTTACTCCAACCTTTACCTGTCAATCAACGCTTGAGGTGCCAGTAAATTGTTGTTGAGATAATACGTCATGTTTAACTAATAACCTGTTAAGCATGGTTCACATGCAAGTCGTTGGGAGGTCAGAAAATATAAGCATTTCTGCTCCGCTCATACGAGTCCGCACACATCAAAATGTTAGCCTCAGTTAATGTATTGAAAGTGTATGTGGTTTGTGATGTTCACATTGAGTTTTTTTTATCCCCCTTACAGAAAACAGTCAGCAGCTGAGAAAATGAGCGTGGAGGATGAAATCAAGAGATGCACGGACCTCTGTGCCAAAGCCACCAGGAGGTCCCAGGCTTCTGAGGTGCGTGCGTGCGTGCGTGCGTGCGTGCATGCGTGCCAAAATAAATGCATCTTTGAGTTTAGACCCACACATCCTTTCTGAGTTGATGAGTTTGTTTATACCTGCTTCCCCCTCTCTGCAGTTGGCGATCTTGGAAAGCTGTCGGGTTCGAGGCCTGCGTGGTCTCAACAGGTTTCTGGCTGAGGGAAAGGCAATCCTGGCTAAACTGGAGGAATTGGCACCAAGGTAGATATATCACCTTACCTTTGCTGCTGAAAAGACTTCTGTTAATGCCTCATGTAAATGTGTATGTTTGTTGAACTGTCTGTAGAATTCATATTGATAATTCAATACCATTTTATCTAGCAAACTCGTTCCATAGTTGTTCGAGAGTATATTATGTTGTAGTTCTTGTCATTCTTAAGTGTAGTTTTAATTTACATTTGTTGCATTTCGTGTACTTTAGGTGTGGATGCATATACTATTTCTTAATGGTCCTTTAATATGCTGTAAAGCCAAATGGACCTGCCTAAGAACAGTCATTGACAAGTGACTCTAATAATAATAATACATTTCATTTCAAGACACTCAAGGTCACCTTACAGTAAATATTACAATATACAATATAAGTATACTCTCTTTCCTTTGTATTCAGATACCCTCCCCAGATCCTATACCATCCTTTGGAGAGCTGGAGAGCCTGTATCAAAGACACTCAGGACAAGATCGCTGCCACAGAGGTAACCCAAAGCATGTTCTTATACATTTCCCCTTGCAACTTGGACAAGTTTAATTCGCTGCACAAGTTCTATTTGAGTTAAAGATAGAATGTTCAGTTCAATCATAAACAAACAAATGTTTTAAATAATAAATCGAAGAAAAACATTTGTTTTCAATAATAAATCAAATTTACATATTTTACATATACATATATACACGTTTTAAATAATAAATGTTGATCAAATGTTGATATGAAAATTATAAAGTAGGTATTCAATTTTCAAAATACTCACTGCTATAAGTGTTGGTGTTAGTCTGAGTTTAAACTTGTGTGTTGGTTGATTTTGTTTGTTTCTCCACAGAGCCAGTACCATCAGCAAATGGATCTAGTAAGGAAGGGGAGCCCGCTGACCTCACTGTCCCCGGTGTCTGTCCCCAATACCCCTATGGCACCACCCATACCAGTAAGACACTTAACCAATGGTGGTAAACCAGAGAAAAGGCCTGTTTATAATATCGAAGATGTCCATGTTTTGTATGAATGCCTAGCTCTGTCGTGAAGAAAATTAAGACTAGTAAATACCTCCTCACTTGCTTCCCAACTCTGCTTTCCTTAGATCCCTTCGGTACATCACCCCATCCCCTTCGTAAACTATGCCTGGCCCACCCTCCCCTCCTTCCTCCCCCTTCCTCCGTGCAGAATCAGGCCTCCCCCAGGTCTGAGCTTCCCTGTAGCCGCCCCAGCATGCTTCCTGTACAGCAGCACAGGGCCGTGGGTTAAGGCAGAGCAGGTCCTAGCACCCGATGGCTATCCTGTGAGAATGAGGGAGCCAGAGAAGGTAGAGCAGTATGGTGACTTAGGAAGGATAGGATAGGTTCTCACTACTACAACCTTGTGTAAGGTTGTCACTACTACAGCCTTGTGTTTTAACGGCTGAGAATGTCTGTGTGAATGTGTCTTTGACTGGATAGTAGTTGGTTAAAATAATGTGAAATATTGCAGTGTTTCCCACCGGTTGAGAATGAACTAGTGGTGTTAGGTGGCGCGGCGTTGTGATGGGAGGATTCCGTAATAAACTAGTCAAAACACTTACAGCAAATGCTTAAAATTTGAAGTCAGAGAAAGAATTTAAGGGTCCGTTTTTTTTTTTATATATAAATAAAGCAGCTTTTAGAATAACAAATACTGTTAGACGGAAACTGAATTATAGGTTTCATCAATTCTTCCATGATGTTTTGTCTCAGCCTCTCCACACGTTGCCTCCTGGCCAGCCGCCGCCGCCTCTCCACTTCCAGGCTCCGCCTCCTCCGCTCTCCTTTGGTGCTCCAGAGTTCAGAGGTCCCACGCAAGGGCCCCCCCGGGCCCCCACACCCCAGAGCCCTGTGTCATTCCAGCGGATTGGGCGGACGCCTACCCCACCCTCCACCACCACCGTCCCGGCTGGAGCTCCAGCTGGTGCAATCCCTGTCAGGCAGAGGGGCCCAGTTCAGAAGCCCGTCCAGCCCCATCATCAGAGCCATGCTCCAGCACCACCCAGGCCATCCGCCCCGAAGAACGACACTGTGTTTGAGAGGATCCTGGACCGTCTCAGCACTTTGTTCCCTAACCATACAAGGTAATAAACTTTAATGTCATTTTAATATTGTACTGCCAAAGGTCTTTTTCACACTGGGAATGTAGAAAATAAACGAGACAAATGCTAATTTGTGGGCATTTAAAGTATAACTTGATTGTTAATGGGTAATGTTTTTATAGTTAAAATCATTTAGAAAAAATAAATGCAGCGTTTTTGCGGATGGACCTTTGCGTCCTGTGTGAAAGGACCCCTAACAAATACAAGCCTTCAAAAAAACTTGACTTGACATGCGAATTTAAGAAAACGTCCCCAATGTGTAAAGCCCTTTACCGTGTGTTTTTTATATGTACACAGCATGTGCAACTTAAGCCTAATATTTATTTGGTTTGTTTTGGTTCCAGGCCTGTCCTGATGAAGTTGGTCCAGGATGTGCGTGTGTCTAATGGCGGAGCCCTCAACTCACTGTGTTATGAGGATGTTGTCAACCAAGCAGCCCAAATAATACTGGACCAACAGGACAACAGCCCCAGGGTAAGGAAAACAAACACATTTGGTTTTGACAGTTATGCAGGCTAACTATTATAATTATTAGGGTGTTATGAGAAACTAAGAGTACATTGAACAATCGTTGATCAAGCTGGTGGAAGGTGTGACCACAGGCAACCTGCAAGTCGTCTTTGTAAGAGTTAGGGAAAATTATTACACCATGCAAAAGGTAGGGGCCACCACAATCACCTCCCACAAAGAGAGCTATAGTACCTATATTACTACGTTACCTATGTAACGTTTGAATTTAAACTGATTAAATTCCCATCCCAAAATGCTACCTTACAGTGATCTTTAATCTCAAAATAGATAGATTTACTGTTTCTCTCTGCGAGATGCTTTTGGCTAGTTGGATGTCATCAAAGAGGCAGAGGGTGTCCTCTGCTGTTAAATACCAATAAGCACAGGAATCGGGGTCGTGTAAGGGGGCAATTCTTTTTTTATTTTTAGTGTATCTGTAGCTTTAATCTTTTTGTTGCCTCTGTTCTAAAGGAGGTACTGTATAGACCACCTCCTTTATAGATTACAGCTAACGTGACTGCTTCTGATAATTTATCTTGGTAGAATCCTAACCTTTATATCAATGCTTCTTATAATGCTTTGTGTGTTTTGTAGGATCAGACTAACCCTGCGAGGGCTGGTCCTCCTGGGGCCTTGGGGCTCCAGAGTCAGTTTGGTGGGACTTCACCACGATCGGCCTCTCCAGCCTCCGTCCGCTCAGCGGGTACCCCACCCCCCGGCCACGCCTGGAAGAGTGTGGGTTCCCATGGACGCCCCCAGTCCAAGGCAGTAAGTCGACATCTCTTGTAAAATACACAATGCTTTTTGTTGCTTTGCTTGGGTGTAGTCTAAGAGCCCCGCCAGTTTGATTTGCTTATCCAGATGTCATACAGGGATGTGGTACAATATCCATTTAAGCAATAGAAAAAAACTTGTATTGAAACGATGCAAAACAAGTTTATCAACTCAAAATATTATTAAACTCGTTTAACAGTACAGTTTTACGTTGTCATTTTGTTGTACATAAAAGTAACGACAAATGAAAATACTTTTCATTTGGAGGCGCATTTCTAGACACCCAAGGTCTACATGGAATATACAATTTTTATATATAGGTTTATGAGCGCTATGGCTGCTGAAATAAAATGATACTTGTGGCGTTAGAATGTAAGAATCCATTTTTTTTAGGTAAACATTAATTGTTAACTTGTTATCTGTTTGTATATTTCCACCGTCTTGATTTTTTTTTAAAACCCGTTCAGCTGAACATGGAGGACCCATGTATCATCTGTCATGAGGACATGTGCCGAGAGGATCTGTGTGTGCTGGAGTGCCGACACAGCTTCCACAGAGAGGTAAGTCAAAAACCTGGTTTTGAACCTGAGTAATCAGCAAGTATTCGCTTGCAGGAACAAGACTGGTAGACATAAAAAAACATTTTGATGTATTTGGAAATGGTGATCATTGGGGTAAGGTCTACCATTGCAGCCATTATGGTCAAATATCAACAACTATATTCTGAATGCTTCTTTAATAACTTTCAGTGAGAAAAATTAAGAGCTGCAGGGACATTGTAACTGCTATGGTCTCTTCCGGAGGAGAGACGAGTAGGTTTCCTCTCTGACCTTACCTTTTCAAACATCTTTGTTTATGTCTATGTTGACAGTGCATCAGGTCTTGGTTGAGAGAGCAGAGCACGTGTCCGACCTGCAGAGAGCACGCTCTCCTGCCTGAGGACTTTCCCATGCTGCCGGGCAGAATGCGACGAGGCCACACACCTTCGTCGCTCTCCTAAAGCACAACTTTGAAAGTTAACCACTCTCTATACTTGCCACTCATGTTTTGCCTTAGCTTGTGACTTTGCTTTCTATAATGTGGGACCAAAGTTATAATCAAGTATTCGAGTTACAGTGCTACTAAAAAAAGTCTTTATCATGCACAGAATGTTTTGAACTATTTAGAAAATCTGATTTTGCATTACAGTAAATGTACTTGTTTGGCTTATTTATTTTATCTTGTTAAGACCTTGAATTAGTGCATCTTTGCCGATTTTAAAAGCTTTCTTTTTGGGTTTCTTTTTTTAATCAAGGTCATGGGTTCAGTTAATTAAAAGTCTCAAGTATCCTGTGCATGCTAATAAAGGTAAATTTGTTAGTTATGTGAAACTGATGGAGATGCTTTTCTGTAATAGGTTATTTTAAGTATGTTTTTCAAAAACCTTTTTAAGCCGTATTGTATAAAATTATTCTTATGCAGTGTTTTTAATTGTCAATTTTGTTACACAAATGTCGGTTTCATTGTCTGTAATTGTGCACTGATTGAAAAGAAAAGAAAAACGAATTGGGCAAGAAAAGTCGCTATGCCACAAGTCTAAACAATTGGGTATGCAATATTCATTGTACTAATATATTTTGTAAACTGTCTACATTATTCTATTGATTTTGTGTTTTCTTCATGTAACATCACAGATATTTTTGTGCATCAAATATATAACCATGTTCAGGGGAACTAAACAATATTTTCTGATTGGTCCTTGTACTGTGACTGAAATCAGCCATTAGTTAGGCCAGAAGAAATCCTTGCCAAACCATTTAGTGATATGTGATCCTTTCTCTAGGTCAGTTTGGCATAATGTTAAACAGTACTGGCTATTTCTCCAAGACTTAAAAGGTGAAAATTATTTAAAAAATCAAACACACTCTAAAGTAAAAAAACAAATACATGTAAAATGACCACGTTTTTCTTAATGCTATTACTACACAATGGCGTTTCACAAGTGGAGACTAAAGGCTGCATAGACATGCAAAAACAAATGAGCAACATATAACATGGTGTGGTCTTCAAACATTGTTTTGAAGTTTAACAAGATTATTATGCTTGTCAAGATCTTGTTCACGTTTGGCAGGTCTTGTCCATGTTAAAAGGCACGGCCCTCTGTCAACTTTCCTCTGGAAACACATTGATCTCACACTCGACACAATTTCAGAGGAAAGTTCTCAGTGATCAGATGGTCATCATGGAGGACAATCACCACATTCACCTCAAACTCTGCAGGGAGAGGATGTGTAAAACAGTTAATTGATTTTGCCACCCACTATATTTTCCTTTTGCCTTATTTCCTGTTGTGTGATTTTAATCCACTTTTTTCTAATTAATAATTCCTATGTACTAACTTGTGTCATCAATAATAATAGATGAGTTTTTTTAATTAGTTTTAGCGCTTATATCTATACTCCAAGCGCTTTACAAATTGGTTGCCAATTAGGTACACACAACGAACAAACAGACAGACAGCTAATCAGTCTGGGCGATACCAGGGCAGTCAATTTCACCAGACTTGCTCACCCAACATATTGCAAAATACTTTTGCACACACAGATCACACACACACACACACACACACAGACTGACTGCAGTTCTATTGGCAGTGCCTATGAAAGGGGTATATAGCCATATTTCTTTTTGTAATCAACTGTTCTTGTTACAGAACGTAACATTGTAAAGAAGAGGAATATACAGTTAAAACTGCATTTAGCAAAACGTTCTACAGTCCACTGACCGACTTTGAAGTTAGTGGTCTCCAGGGTGGGGCTGGTGAAGAGTCTAGGAAAGACCATGTATATAGGAATAGCGAGACCATGACAGACGTCTCCCTCGGCTATTTGGATGTTCTGTATCTCTGTGGCATCTCGGGCATATCCCTCGGCACAACCTGGAAAGCAAAATAAAAAAAACAAATTAGCCAGTTTCTGGGATATTCAGGAGACATAAAAACACAATGTTTCTTAAAACAACATTCACAATATTTCTTTTAAATACATACCACAGGTCTCCACTCGGACCAGTTGAAGTTCGATACTCTTAATGGCCACTTCTGAACTCTCCACTACCAGCTCTCCAGTGAGAGGCTGGGTAATTACACAGTTTGTGGCATCTAAGTGGCCCCGGACTAAGAACTTGGGGAGCAAATTCCTCTGTTGAAGGGAAACCCAGAACAATCCCATCGAGGAGTGTTAAGAGGCACAATTCAGTCATAGTGCTTACGTCTTTTGCAAATGTGATATCCAAATTAAAAGAACCGTACAGAGAGTTCACTGAGGTTTGTAACACTACTGTATAACATCGGTAAAGTCAAATAGTGGTTGGTTACCTCGCGTACGTTCTGCAAGGTCTCCGGAGTGATGGTAAAGTTAACTGGAGTCGGCACCAGCTTAGCCTTCTGGGGCTGAGAGGAACAGGAGATAGGGATGACCAACACTTATTGGGAGGAAAAACGTTCCTGAACGTGTCTTACAATCTAAAGTACGTTTGAATAGTTAGGCCTACTATGAACACAGACATATTTAGACCTACTACGAAACACAGACATAGTTAGGTCTACTACGATACACAAACATAGTTAGGCCTAGTACGAACACAGACATAGTTAGGCCTACTATGAACACAGACATAGTTAGGCCTACTATGAACACAGACGTAGTTAGGCCTAGTATGAAACACATAGTTAGGTCTACTACGAAACACAAACATAGTTAGGCCTAGTACGAACACAGACATAGTTAGGCCTACTATGAACACAGACATAGTTAGACCTAGTATGAAACAGACATAGTTAGGACTACTACGAAACACAGACATAGTTAGGCCTAGTACGAACACAGACATAGTTAGGACTACTATGAACACAGACATAGTTAGGCCTAGTATGAACACAGACATAGTTAGGACTACTATGAACACAGACATAGTTAGGCCTAGTATGAAACACAGACATAGTTAGGTCTACTACGAAACAGACTGAATGTCTGGAATGGACCTCTCACCTGGCAGTGAACCATGAACTCACACGTCTTGGTCAGATCTTTAGCCAACAAGGAGCGCTTCATGTCACAGCGAAGTGTATACTGGGAAGATGACAAACATCGACAAGTCATAAGTTAGTTTAGTTTCCATTTCCTCTGGTTTTTTTATATATTAAGTTAGTTTTCAGACTGTAAAGTGGGTGGGACCAATACTGCCTTCTGGAAAGCTGAGGGGGACATGTCACCAGCCCCCCCCTCCATAAATTACACCACTGACCCACCACAACATTTAATTTGAATCCTTCCCTACATAAACACAATTAACATAATGTTACAGAACTATATTTGGGAGGAAAATGCATATCATAGCATATCATAATCCTGAGAGTTACTAGCCTATATATTCAATATTGAGACTGTATGATGATTCATGCAAATACAACTATGATTCTCTAAACTGGCTTATTTAGTATTTACCAAGTTATTGCTTGTCCCCCAATAACAGGTTTTATGTGGTCTTCGCCATGTACCTGTATGTTGACGAATACACCATGGTAGGTTTCATACAGTACTTTGTTGCCTTTTGTGTGCAATGGGAACTCAAAGGGAATCTCCGTCTTTCCTCCTGGAACCTTTCCTGGCTTTACCACCTCGATGTTGCTGCTGATGAGTTGAATGGGCTGTCACAAAGAGGATTGTTATGTTTTATATTAACTCCATAAGATTTAGGTAATGCACTGTCAATGGCAAAAACAATAGGGTATTCCACCCGCTTTTCAAATGATTTCCAAGGTTTACATTTCATCTAATTGGAGAGAGCATTGACATTCATCTAACTACATATTAATGCACTTACATATTATTATATGTATTTCAAAGTTCTGAACATTTCAATAATCTGTTAACCAAATATTTTGAAAGTGAAGTATTCCAGGTTATCAAAATGGTTACGCGATCGACTGTAGTGCTGACTGATGACAGCTGACCGTAAGTATTGTAATGTGTCACTGAAGTTGGACGCCACCTGATACGTAACAGCTAGCAACTGAGCCTGATTGCTCTAATAGTGGAGTGAGATTATTTCTAAGGCTTGGTTATTTCTAGCAGGCAATGATCTCTCACATCAGCCCATGCAAAAGCAAACCTACTTGGACAGCTGAATGCACGCACATTAATTGGAACTTTAATTTGAATATTTCTGTTATTTCTTGTCAATATGTTGAACCACCCTCATATGTTACTGCTTGTTTCTAACCTTTACAGAGTTGTAGAAAGCCTCAAAGACTCCAACACTCTTAGAGCTCAGCTGCAGATTAACAAGGCCCTCCATGGTGAGAGAAATACCCTGATGTTGGACAGCTTCCTTACTCACTAATACCACAACACCTGCCAGGACCTCCTGTAGGAATTGTAGAGAAGGGAGCAATATATAAAACCATTGAAAGAGTATTCAGTGCTACCAAATAAGAATCTCAAAGGATGCATACAATATACTATGATCTACCCAAGCTAGTAGCATTACAAAATAATAGCAACATGCATAATTCAAAAGTAAACGATCATACGCTGCAACTGTAACCTAATGTGTTCTCTTGTCTTTCTTCTGTTTTGTTGGTTACCTTCATGACTGAAATAACTGTAACTCAGTGTACCCAATTGTAAAATCAAAAACGAAATATGATATTCCAGATCCAGAGACGTTACATCGTATGTGTCGCATGCTTCAATTCACAAGCCATCAGGCGTCACATCTAATTAATTGCCTACTAGTTTTGGGACAGTAAAGTTACAGCTGATCTCTGGTCATATGACCATGTAGCTAACGTTACCGTCGATAGTAGTCAGCGGTATGATCGACTCTAAGCTGTATAGCTTTAACAATTTTACCCAAAATGAGTAACATACTACTAGCCAGAAAGATTGCAAGTGCAACCCAAATGAAAGTTGTGACCCAGATCAACATAGTCAGCTCACAGTATACGCTAACACGAAAGTTATTTCACTGAATGGGAACACCGTGACACTCACCCCTTCATGGTACACCTTATTTGCTCGCTTGAGTCGTATGTCTAAAGTGGCACTCATCCTGGCTTAATAACTATATCTAATTCGTATTTTTACCTAACTTAATATACCAACAATATTATCATCAAAAAACATTGGTGACGTCTTTCTACGGCGCAAGACTCAGTTCTGTCAAGCCAGCGAAAGGCAGGACCTTGTTTCCGGTGCAGACCTTTCAAAATAAAATAGTATAGAGAGCCTAAGTAAGCCCCTTCCGGTTTACCGCTATGAGACCTTATGACCGAAAAAATATGTATGGAGGTCAAAAGCGTGAGGAAACTTATATTTCGATCTCGAATGAATTGTACCATGAAGTACAAATATGATGTTTGTCAATTTAAAAGATAGTTTTGCACATCAATGAAGTCGCAGTTTGTTGTAAAACCTTTGAAGTATAAGACTGTCAAAGTACGTATTTTGAAAGACTACAATACAAACCCCGGGCAACAGTTGCGTTAGGGCTAACGTTAGCTAGCTGAGGTGACTCGTTTTAAACTCACCGAAACCTTAGAGCAGGTCTCTTATGCTAGCTCTTACTCAACCCACTAACTCTCCTTTCGCATAGCTGCCGCTCTTCTCATGGGCAACTTGTAATGATTTTCACGTCTTTTAATACTTTCCCCCTGGTTCTAGGAGCAAGAGCTCAAATGTGCCAAAGTGACTGGTGATGCACACTGCAAGAGGAGAGATGTAGTTCATTGAGAAGGCTGACACAAAACTCAACATTAGTCATTAATTTCATGTTTTACGACAAACAGTGGCTTTCTAGGCTTTCTAGCCGTTGACTTCCATACTTATTTTTTCCGACATAAGGTCCAATAGCGGTAAACCGGAAATGGCTGACTTAGGCTCTCTATACGTCATGGAGCGTCGTTTTGGAGTCAACTTGTGTTAACTAAACTAGTAACTAATGTTCTGTAGCCTAAGGCTCGGCTACCCTGAGAAATTCTGCACCTTAACTTTCAAGACCCAGCAGAAAAGGTCATCTTCACATTTGAGTCTTCTTTGATGTATGTGCTTTGCACAGCAGTACTCGAACAACTTTGTTTATTGATATATTGTATTTCCCTTTATTTAAATATTTTTAGGCTACTTAATTTTATCTAAACAAAAGTCAGTGTGCTGCCGCGATACTACAATAATTATGTTTGTTATGCTGGAAGGTTTTAGCACAGAAATGAAGATGGAAAAACATGTAGGCCTAATCAAAACAGGAATCGTGGTCGGGCCTTGCATTAAGACTGATCTCTGTCGGCACTCCTCTTATTTGTCAATTAACTGTCTTTTAATGATGTGTTTGGCTTAGGCTACTTTTCATGACTGACAAAATTGTCATATTGATCATGTTGTGTCACTACAATAAACAAAGTTTTTCTGAGCTAAATCCTCCTTATGATAGCCTAAATAAAAAGAAAAACAAAAAAGTTATATTCAGGAGGCTACGTTTTAAAAAAGAAAACAAAACACTTTTCATGGGATAGATACAGTGGGTAGTTATGGGAACGCCCACAAAACGAACAAACCCACAGCATGACAGTTTAAACCAGGGGTTCTCAACCTTTGTAGGCCATGTATGTTTCACTGTATTTATAAAACACTGAAAGGGGATGGCAATCAGTCCAGCTAATGTTTGCGTTGACATGTTATATATATATAAAAGGAGTTTACATGTATAAAATTCAAATTATAATTATTTTAAACTTCTAATAGAAGTAGCCATGGTCACGTATTGAAACTTCCATTTTGGTTACACGTTAGAAATAGGCCTACTTTTATCAGATTTGCAAATTGCCTGTATGTTCCCGCCGGAGTGTTTTTCGGCTTGGTTAGCATTAAGTGAGATATCATCATGCCTCGTTACCATACTGTCTTGATATATCCAGGCATTTAGCAACATTAGTTGTGTTATATTCTATGTAATGTTGTTACGTTAGGTGGATTACTGTTGAATTGTTAATTAATTTCCTGGCAATGGGTTTAATACTGGTTGGAAATCAACTGTAAAGTTAGCCAGCGAGCTAATGTTGGCTAGCAAAGATATGTATGGTTACACATACAGAAAGCACTGGCTCGTTCGTTCGTTTCTGGTCTACCGGGCCGGTTGGCTGCGCAGGTTTAGGACGCGCGCCATTTTGAGAAATTTACAAAAAAAAAAACTTCTATGCCAAATCAAGGGCTTTATGCTATATTAGACATACAGTTTAAAATGAGCTGGAAACGATGTTTCTGTTGTTAAAAATTTATTATTGGCCAGATGTCAGGGTGTGCGCGTGCATCGCTATGTTAGTGGTCTTGTGCAGCTCAGATCGAATAAGTTTCTGTTGATGATGATGCTACCTGGAGAGTTGACGAAGAGGCGCTGTTGATTTGGAAACAGCACTGACACCAACTCAGGATTGAGGACTGTTGCTAGCTAACGTTACGCTAGAAAAATCAAACAGGCTCCATGGAGGAGAATAGACTGGAATTACTCTGCCGGAAGGCAATGGGGGGGATTCATGAACATAACTTGCTTGAATAGGAATAGTGTCACGTACCAAAAAGGTGAGTTTTATAAATAAACTGACAAGACAGTGCAAGCCACCCAACGTTAGCTTGCTAGCTAACATTATTTAGCAATGTGATTTCAATCTTTTGCGTTAGCTACACAATATGACAAATGACAACACATCAGCAGCCGTTTGTTTGCTGACATTACTTGTAGCTGTATAATCAAATATAATATGTGTGGTAGCGTGATATAACGTTAAACGTAACGTAACGTTAGCTCTCTTGAGTTTGTAAAGCTTTGTTAACGTCAGCCAGCTACTTTGCTTGTTAGCCAAACTGGGGAAATAGCTATCAAGTTAGCTAGCTAACATTAGCTGGGCAATTCCAAAATACGGCCAGAGACCGTGGCATTAACGGTGCTAAGTAACCCGTATTACAGAGCACTTCCAACACGCCGTTAACTTCATTACACAAATTATGTTATTTTTATTCCAGTCCGGCAACGTTACGTGACCGTTTGCTAGCTAACGTTTTGTTAATTGGTTAACGAAACGTTTGCTAACCAAATTATTTTACCTAGCCGTACGTAGCTAGTTACGGTAACTTGCTAATAAAATGTGACAGCTAACATATATATATTAACGCATCATCATGGTGTGCTGGATTGTAAACCAATATTACAGTTAATAGCATTTGTAACGCCAACGTCATTTGAAATGTTTGCTTCGCTTGCCATTGCCAGCTCTTGGGTAACGTAACGTTAGGTGATAAAGCTCATAACTTAATATAATTGTCAAGGACAGGGCCATACAAACCATGTTTAGGAATAGCGATGTCTCGCAGAAAAACTATTAATGTAGCCTACAGGTAATGTCAGATACTCAATGTTTAGCCAGCTTCATGGCGAAAGCTAGCTAGGGTAGTTAATTCAGTAACGTTTAACATGGCCTGGTCAGTGTTGTCCTGGGACTAACAAACCTAGCAGAGACAGCTTCAATGGAAGCATCGTTGATGTCAGTTGATCGACTGTTAATAACGGTACATTGTGTTTTGCATTAAACGTTACAATGGAACCATGTAACCTCGTTAGCTAGTTTGTCATGACCTGTGGATGACACGAGAGCAATGTCATGAGAGTAATCATGAGGCATTGGCATGACAACAATAGTGGTACCTTTGTAGAGAATAGACTAGTGGTTCGAGTGCATGGTTGATGGCCTATTTGCTAACACAGATTATTACTTGTTAATATTGGAAGTCATCTCAGTGTGTGGTCATGTTGAAATTAAAGTGACATAATTTTCTTTTGTAAGGGCTATAGACAAACCCCACCAACCTGTCTGCTCAGATGGGCTCATACAGTTGTATTTTCAATTGTCTCAACTCAATAAAACGACAAGTCTGTAAAGGAATGAGAGTTTTATCTCTAGGCTAAATTGGTTTGTGCACTTTTATATTTCACATTTTCAATTTGGTTTTAGGGAATGTGCCTGGACTGGCAAATGATGAGAAATCTTACTGTTGATATTTTTTGGCATTTTAATCGCTTTAATTTGTACATTTCTTAATTGAAAATGATATAAAATCTGTATTCTAAATTATACAAAATCTGAGCATGATAGCTGACACCAGAATGTATCTTGACATTTGAGAATATCATAGTGTTTTCAGTTATTATAGCCAATGAGCCAAGCTGTGAATTATCCTCTTAGTTACGTACTTGTATACAGTTAACATTGAATTTGCAAAAAGCCTAATGATTGTGTATACTCGCACCCACAAAGTTACTGTTAAGGTTTCATGACACTTGTATGCTTGGTATGCCTATGATAGCTTAATTCCATTTGATCAAAGCTTGTGAAATTATCATTTTTTGCAGGATCTCTGTCTCATGTACATTTAAAATGTTTTAATGAATTAGGTATTTGTGTTGGAGGGGCATTGTAAAAGTAATAATAATTGTTCAAGATTTCTTTTATATATTTACTTAAACCCAATCCATTCGAAGTCACTTCAGTTCCTGTTTTTCAGCTTTTATTCCAAGACTTCATGTTATGGATGGACAGTAGCCTCATTTTATGATAAACTTACATGAGCAAATTTCAATGCATTTTCTATGAAAACAACACTATTTGATAGCACCGTTGTTATAGTAAGAGTAATACCAAAAAAGTAAGATGCAATTGTTGCTCCAAGTCTCAAAGCTTTAATTCACATTGCCTGAATTGAGAGTCACAGTCTTAAGTTTACAGTCCAGAGATCTAAAATTTACATCTGAAACTCATATTTGTTATTTTGCTGTTACTGCATCAGTTTGTTTGGTGGTATAGTAGGCCTAGCAGTACTTGTCTACTTGCAGTACATGTCTACTTTCACTACTGGATCTAAATGTACCTCTCAAAGACTTAAACTGGGAGTTTAGCCTCACTAAATGTATGTTGTTGTGCTTCAAGTAAGAGTTGAATAATATGTGTTCAAGTGTGCGCATTATATTCAATAGAGGGTATTCTTCTGTTCCTTCAGGCAGAAACAAAGTTACTGTTTTGCACCTTCAGTATTTCATCAGTTATTGTTAAAGAGATCATCAAGTGAATGATAATTCCTTAATAGTTAGTCTTATGTTGTATGCAAATTACATTATTGAAAGTTGTCATCTTCTTATTGCATGTGAAATGGAAATAATTACTATGAATTAAGATTTGTGTTTGAAGAGAAACGGTTGCTAAATAGTTCTAGTTTCTTTGTCTCACTGTAATTAAATGTCTTATTTAGCGTACAAGACATTAACGTGTGTGTTTGCATGTGTAAACATACTTGATGTTAAACACTTTATATGCCACAGATCAATTGGATCAGTTATGCATGCGGTAACTCTCCTGTTCGTAGTATTGACTTCTGGTTGGATTTATGCTGTGCTTCAACTATGTCTCTACACACCTTTATGTGCAACAGAAATAGCTTTTTCTTTCTCTGCTCTGACATTTTACTTTCTGCTGCAACATTAGGACTTTAGTTCTGCCATCCTAGTTTGCCATCTCAGTCCTGGATTTCCCAAAAGCACTTAGGCTCATGCTTTGTGAAATAATCCAACTACTCTTAATGGGTGCATGGTCCGACCGAGATAGTTCCCAGAGCTATATTCAAATATCACTATTATTCCAGTGTGGAATTATTACATCATTGGAAGATAATCTAAACTTAAAATCAGTTATAATGTACCTCTTATAAGTTCAGTGCCTATAAATAGTGTTGGGACCTTAGAGGAAATTTATTCCTTTTAATGATCATTAAAGTCTGGTTATTTGTGGCAATATTTATTTGTCTCCAAAAGTCTTTTTGAATATAGGTCAGTCTCTCATCACAGTTGCTCAGTTCTCCCTCTATTTTATGGCAGTTGCTTTGATTCAGCTCTGCAGGCTGGCGAGTCCAGGATCTAAACTGTTACATTAACTTGATCCAGCAAATAATGTGTTAAAAGGAGCTTGGAAATGTGACAAAGGGAAATTTCATTTCTTGTTTACTACTTGTTTTCCTATTGGACAATGGACTGGAGCTCTACCCTGGCAACAAAAGTAGGTTATTTGCATACTGTCTTCTGATTGGCTGGGACTCTCCCCGGCTTGCCCAATCGCACAGTTTCTTCCTAGTGGTAGGCTATGCTAATTAGGTACTGTTGCTGGGGTTCAGAGGGGTGGTTACTCTGTGTGATTCTGCAGCATTGTGTTGCGTGGTGAGAGACGTTGATAAATGAGTACTTAATGATCTGCAGAATTCCCACTCAATGCAGACAGACTGAGATTTCAAAAATATAACGGAGCATATTCGATTACAAGACTTTAGGCTTGCTTTCACCACTCAGTTGAATAAGATGACCAATGTTACTGTGATTCACCATATCTTTGCTAGTGTTTTGTGGCAGCCATCAGCATAGCAGTGATACCTGATCACTTTCTCTGAAACAGACATTCAGAGAAAGGTGCTTGGGCCATATGGAAAGACTAAATTTCAAACATTTGAATTTAGTATTATATATGCTTTTGGCAATATGTTTGTGGTAGGCTCTGTAAAAATGACACAAAAATATTTTTCCCCCTATATTCATTGACTTGGCTGTTTTATATAAGAAATGTTTAAGTAGCCATTAAGTGCTGAAACAACTACACCGTTGAAACTAATTAGGCAGGTCAAACTTGCTTGATACAGTGTAGACACAACATTAGGAGCTCTGAAGTCAGTGCTGCCTAGCAAGTTCCAAGTGTTTCAATTAACTATAAATTATTTGTTGGTCTTAGTATTTGGGGTCTTTTTATAGTAGTATTTAGTGTCACAGAATATCTGTCCTCTATCAAGTTGTTACATAGAAGCAAATTATAAATTAGTTACACAGACAGACCCTTTTACTACTTTGCGAAATGACCAGAATGCCCAGATTTTCTTTTCATGTTGACCAGATGGTGTACATTTCTCAAATTTTCAGTTCTTATCTACTATGAAAATACAATCACATTGACAAGTTGTGCTTGAATCACTATTATTTTTCACTCATTTATTTTATTAGTGTTGCTGTATTGTCTTTTAAATGTTGGTAAACATGATTTAAAATCACAAATATTTATCCATGGAAAGATTCGGTCTATTTCCATCCGAAGTACCGTAGAATATTTCTAGTTTAGGGTTTGGCATTTGGGAATAAACAATGGCATTTATAGCAAGAAATTGCTACGGCTACTACAACCAATTTTATGAAGATAACATTATTGTCATGAATGATATCAGAAAGTGTAAAAAACAGTCTATAAACCAAAGCATGTGGTCAAGACTTTGCTTCTGTTTTACTTGAAGTCCTTAAACTACAGAAGGTTAGGGTAACTGAATAGTAATCACAGCACCTTTATAGGATTAGAGTAAGAAAAAACGAATTCAGAATGAGGTGTTGAAAGATGACGTTACACAGGGATTTAAAGGGAAGGTGATGTCTGTTTGAAGCTTGGACTATACCACACAACTTCTCTCTCACAGCCTTTCTCCATCTCTATCTCTATCTCTCTTTCTATCTCTCTGTCACTCTTCGCTTACTTGCCTCCTTCTTGTTTCTCAACTGAACTGCCAGAGCTTCTGGGAATCAGTTCTGTGTGCTGTGATGCAGCACTTGCCAAGCTTTTTCACGGTGCAAGGGGGGAAAAAGTGAAAAGACAGGCCTAGGCACTGCTGATGCTCGCGGAATGATGCTGAGTCACTAGCCAACAGATGACCCAGACTGAAATGGGACGGTGCATTGATGGGCCCAATAGCCTTCACCATCTCCCATTATAATTTCAGAATGGATCTTACATATGACCTTGTTCACATGCACACACACAAACACAAAGTATAGGTGAAAGGAGCTAAGGCACATGCAGAGTAATCTGAATTCACCATTTGTAGCATAATAAATGTTATTTTACACAGCCATATTGATTAATCGATTTATGGCTACTGTCTGCACCCCACGGAAAACCCTAGACAATCCTGACTATTTGTTCCCTTTGTTTTTTTCCCATGCCTTGCTTCGAAAATAACTTTTCATTCTACAGCTTCCTTTTCATTTGAGTTCCTTTAAATCCATATGTATAATGTTACTGGGGGGAGGGGGGGGGGGCTACGTTCTAATAGATAATTAATTAAGCATGACACAGATTGGTATAGGTCCTCATGCAGGGATGCAGTGAAATTTTAATGAATGTGTTATACTAGTTTTCTTTTTCTGGCCATGGTTTTCTCCTATGGTTTGGAAGCAGTCGGTGCGGTTAAATTCAATTTTAGATTCATGTGTTTGTACATTATGTATGTTTGCTAGTCTCAGGTTTAGATTAGATTAGATTCAGCTTGATTGTTGTCATTGTACAGAGTACAAGTACTGAGACAACGAAATGCAGTTTTCCATCTAATCAGATAGTGCTAAAGCGGTAAAGTGCAGAGTGTATATATACTTATAAATAAGAGTAAATAGTGGGATATGAAGAATAAATAGTAGGATATGAACATTATATACAGTAAAGTATGTGGTACAGTTGAGGGTATCTATATGATACAGTGCTGTATAAATGCAGTGCATGTGAATATGGTGTATACACTAAAGATCAGATATATGCTGTATGGACAGTAGTAAGTATGAATACACTATATAGGTGTGATACATACTGTAGTATAAAAAAATATATAATACAGTAAAGGTAAGTGAGTGAAGTGCATGTAGTGGGTGGGGTGGCGGGTCGCAGGAGTGAGGAGTTTGCCTTAGCTTAGCCCCTAGCCCCCCTCTCTTCCCCCGCCTTTGTTTACCATCCTGACGCCGTCTGCGAGCACTTCCGCTCGGCAGGGCCGGGATGGGAGCCTTCGATGTTCTGGTGATCAATGGAATGAGCTGGAGATCGAGTATGCATTCCGAGTAATGAGATCCAATGTCCAAAAGTTCCTGTCAGCTGTATGATATATATATATATATATATGCAACACTGTACTGAGTGAACAGAAGTGGAAAAAAATAAACAGGCAGATAACCACTAATTTGCAGAATCTGGAGAGACGTTGAGATAAATTGGAAATTCGGAATCGTCAATGTCATCACATAAGTAATACAAGTTTTAGTGACCGATGAAAGTTTTTGTGTAATATGTTTGAGTGTAATATGTTCTTACAGAGCCGTCTTTCTTTCTTTCTTCTCAAGCAGGAGAGAATTCAGCATGCAAACCTTTCTCTATCCGGCTTGCCCCCTTGTTTTTGTTCCACGCTGCTGGGCTTCAGATGGCTGTTCCCATGCCCCATTCACACCAGCAGCCCACTGACCCGCCTGTGTCGGCACGACCATACAGCGAGCAAGCCCAGCCATCAATCGCCTGCCAGGTCAGTCCTGCAAGAGCATGGACCATGCCATTGGAGGGGTGAGAAAAGGAGGACACCTGCAAGACAGTATAACACCCAAAAAGATGCTCGCTCTTGCACACAATGTTTCATATGAACTGGCAAGCGCATGGTGTTTCAAACAAACCCCCTAATTTAAACCCCCCTCTTACTCTGCTCAAGCATTCCCTCCCACACCGAGTAATGCTAACCCCTGTCCTGTGTCTTACATGACACCACTTGCCGTCCTCCCTTTCGCTGCTGTTCTTAGAAAAGAGCACTTCTCAAAGTGTATTCTGACCCTGGCATTAGTGATAGGGGTTATTCTAGCTGTGCAGGGAACATCACAGCCTGCGAGTTGGAAGCAGGAACTAAGAATAAACACTTTCTTTGTGTTGCCGAGGACACCATGGCCTGGACTGAGACAATCCTGTTCTATAGTGGCAAACACAGCCAGGACCACAGTTTTTGCAAAGGCTCATGCATGTGTTTCTTACATGATATAATAATTTCATAATATAATAATTAAAACATATACCACCTCTTTGGATATGTTGAACAGTATTTAATTTGAGAGAATATTGTGTTGCTTTTAAGGTAGTGCAGTAAGTAGTACCTGCTGACATGTTTGTTTGCTGTTTATAACGTTTTCCCACCCCCAATATTCAATAACATTTATGGTTGTGTAAAGCAAAGGGAACATTTGACACTAGGTTTTGATCAGGTGCCCTTCGATCCTTTTATTGCAATAAGTAATGAGTCTGTTACTATTTGAAAAAGCTTGTTGAGTTGATGTTTCCTCTCTGGTGTTTGTTTTTGAAGGTGACCCCTGATGTTGTCATGTTACAGAGGCGTATGCCCCAGTGCTTTCGTGACCCCTCCTCCGCTCCCTTGAGGAAACTATCTATTGACCTGATCAAAACCTACAAACACATCAACGAGGTATGACCAGCAGTACTACTATGTTTAGTGCTTCAATTAAGGTCTCTGTATTGTGTCAAAACAGGTCCACGCCTGAGCACAAACAACCACAGGGTCCATGTTGGTATAAATACTGTGCGCTCAGTGGTTCACTTTCAGTGTAAGATGTAGTCTAGCTGAGATGAAGAAACGCTGCCCTCATTACGAGATGAGAGTGTGAAGATAAAGCTTTATGGTTCCCAGGTTTACTATGCAAAAAAGAAAAGACGACACCAACAGGGCCAAGGAGAAGACTCCAGTCACAAGAAGGAGCGCAAGATCTTCAATGACGGTCATGATGACGATAACTACGACTACATTGTTAAGAATGGGGAGAAGTGGATGGATCGCTATGAGATTGATTCCCTCATTGGAAAGGGCTCTTTTGGACAGGTTTGTTTATTTTGACTTAATATGTGGTATTTGCAACATTACACTGCAACTCAGACTTCATTTACCCACTATAGACACATACTGTACTTAAACTATATACATAGTTTCTGCACCGTAACGTTCTGTTGCCTGTAGATTTCTAAACGTCCCTGATACTTAGTAAACATGCCTGCTATTTACATCAGTGTGCGGATGTATTTGATGAATCAGCGTAATTGTTTGTATGTGTGCGTTAACCTGAAATGTTGTGCTTTGCGAGCAGACTCCCCTAGCACCTGTTTGTCTCACTGTGTTAACTGTGTTTGTTTACCTGGCCTGTGTTTTCCCCAGGTGGTAAAAGCGTATGACCGAGTTGAACAGGAGTGGGTGGCAATTAAGATCATCAAGAACAAGAAGGCTTTTCTAAATCAAGCCCAGATTGAAGTGCGGCTCCTAGAACTCATGAACAAACATGACACAGAGATGAAATACTACATAGGTACCTAAGAACGTTCACCAATATGTTCTTCTGTCTAAATGTGGTCCATTTATGTTTACGTTTACGTCATCAGGCAGACGCTTTTATCCACAGAGAGTTCAAATGAGATAACAGAGACAGTCCCCCTGGAGCTATTTAGGGTTTATTACCTAGCTCAAGGGCACTGTAGTGCAGATTTGAACTCATGACCTTTTGGTCACCAGGTGGTAGTCCTACCCACTAGGCCAGCACTATTCCACTGTTCCTTTTAGATCATCTAAAATAGACAATAGATCGATAGTTTGGAATAAACTACAACTGTGACATTTTATTGTAAGTAAACATTTTCTCCACATGATCTCGTTGCTCTTCCTACTTTCAGTTCACCTAAAGCGCCACTTCATGTTCCGGAACCACCTGTGCTTGGTGTTCGAGATGCTCTCCTACAACCTGTACGACCTGTTACGGAACACCAACTTCCGCGGGGTCTCGCTCAACCTCACACGCAAGTTTGCCCAGCAGATGTGCACGGCGCTGCTGTTTCTGGCCACGCCCGAACTCAGCATCATCCACTGTGACCTGAAGCCTGAGAACATCCTGCTGTGCAACCCCAAGAGGAGCGCCATCAAGATAGTCGACTTTGGCAGCTCCTGCCAGCTCGGCCAGAGGGTACGTTTAGATGTTTGGGGTAAAAGAACTGGGAGACTACTGGGTGAACTGTTGTTGGGGTTTTTCATTTTAGTGTCCAACAATAAAATACTTGGCAGATCAACGTTTACTTTCAGTTTCAATCTGAGATAGATGGTATTGGCATGTTTTTATGAAATAAAATTTAAAAAAAATATATATGAAATGTTCTTTTGTTGTGATGCAGAAAGCAAGTTATGTGCGTTTTCTTAGTAAAACTGGAGACTCGTTGTATCACAAATGAGTCATTCTTGAAGAGTCAACTGTCGATCAACGCCCATGGATGTGTGTCATCACATCAATCGTGAAAAACTGACAACTTGTAATTTAAAACTCACTGTACTATCTCTCCAGTGTCAGCTCCACCATTGGCTTCCGTTATGTAATTCTGAGCAAAAAGCAGGCCAGTAACTCGTTCACGTGGTATAGCGACAGTGCTGATTGGCTGAGCTCAGCACGTTAGTAAACTTTTTGAAGGGATCACAATTCAAATCAGGGACCTCTTGTGCTACTGTTTAAATAGGCTTGGTCTTACATAAGAAACATGTGCATTTAACATTTAGATTTGCATTCTTTGATGCTTTAGAACTTTAGTACTGTTCTGCAACAAAAAGGAGCTTTTTTTTCTTCTTCACTTTTTCCAAAACATAATGTTCCCTTCTCTGTCCTCCCCCTGGGCCTGCATCAGATCTACCAGTACATCCAGAGTCGGTTCTACCGCTCCCCGGAGGTGCTGCTAGGCATGCCGTATGACCTGGCCATAGACATGTGGTCTTTGGGCTGCATCCTGGTGGAGATGCACACTGGGGAACCCCTCTTCAGCGGGGCCAACGAGGTAACACACACACAGAAACCTAGTCCTGGTCCTGAACCAAGCTTAGTATGGGTGGTCTTGTAATGTTTGGATGAACAGGACTACTCTAAGGTTTGGATGCCTTTTCTCATTCATGTGAATGGGAAGGTATGTTACTATGATAGCTTGCTTTTCTGTTTTAAATAGCAGCTTATACTTATAGAGTCCGACCAAGAGCGAATGCAGAACTCTCTGCTGTAACAGCGTTGATATTGTAATATATGATTGTGAGGAAAAGTGTGAATTGGAACCGTTTTCCCCAATTCATGTGGGGCCAGGCCACTCAAAACGTGATATTAAAATAAGATATTTCCGTTCTCTTCATAATGTGATGACATTTGTTTTGCAGTATTCTGTGATTGTGTAGTACAGTTTGAAAAGTAAGATAGTATTGCATCCACATTTTAATATTACAGTGCGTTCTAGACTTTTATTTAGTCCGATTTCTTACCTCCCCTTGTGCTAGTGAAACATATTGTAATAATAATCTTTATATCTGATCTAATATCTGGTCTTTCTGTTTGGGTTTGTTTGGATTGTATGTGGACCAAGGATTCTTTATATTTTTGTTCCGAAGGCCCAGTTTAAACCTGAAAACCTAGCAGTGACAGCCACTAGAGGGTGCTGATGTACTTTGTATGTTGATTCATAACATCTCTGGTGTGCCCAGCTTAACGGCCCTGTAGGTTAGCTCGTAGTGCCAAATTAATTTCATTTTGCGTGCATTCTTAACGTTACTCCATAGTAAAAGACAACACCTTTTGCGACACACATTTCAAGTGAAAGGTTACTGCTGCTTCATACCTTAGACATCCTCTCTCACTGTTTGTCTTGTCTATGTCCCAGGTGGACCAGATGAACAAAATAGTGGAAGTGCTGGGTGTTCCTCCCAATCACTTACTGGATCAGGCGCCCAAAGCCAGGAAGTTCTTTGAGAAGATGTCTGACAGTACGTGGAGTGCAAAGAAGACCAAAGATGGAAAAAGGGTGTGTGACCTGGACTTTCATATCCTACCTGTTATAATGGGAGAATTAGACAGGATGGTAAAGTCATACATAGTTTCAATTGATGAGATTAGTTGTAGTTTTTTTTATTACTATTGTTTAATTTGAACAGCTCCAAGTGTTTCAGCAGTGTGTTTGATAAGTGGACGCTATGTAAGAATCTTTGAAAATACACCCAAACGGAACTAAAGTTTTAGTAACGTGATAAAAAATATATGTACAATAATAATGTGTCTCACTATTCGACTTTGTTTGGTCTACAGAAATATTTCTGTTAAGACCTCAAAACATGTGCAGAATGAACATGCTTTTTATTTTTTGTCTCATTTTGGTTCCTCCCTAGTATAAACCGGCAGGTACACGTAAACTTCACAGCATCTTGGGCGTGGAGGCGGGGGGGCCAGGCGGCCGGAGGGGGGGCGAGTCGGGCCACGCCGTGGCTGACTACCTCAAATTCAAGGACCTGATCTTGCGTATGCTGGACTACGACGCCAAGAGTCGCATCCAGCCCTACTACGCCTTACAGCACAGCTTCTTCAAGAAGACGGCTGATGAGGGGACCAACACGAGCAGCAGTGTGTCCACCAGCCCGGCCCTGGAACAGTCCCAGTCCTCAGGGACCACGTCCAGCACCTCTTCCAGTTCAGGTACGCACTGTGTCTGTAACAAGTCCTCCTCTAAAAGGACCATGCTCTCGCATTTGAGGCTTTTCACAGACACACCCTTTTTAAATAAATGTATAAATCTTTTGGTCTAGCACTCCTGGCTTAGTTATGGATTGAGGAAGGGCATTCCGTCCCTATTCATATTAATGTGTGTGTGTGTGTGTGTGTGTGTGTGTGTGTGTGTCCCCTCCCAGGGGGGTCGTCTGGCACTAGCACCAGTGGACGGGCCCGCTCCGACCCGACCCATCAGCACCGGCACAGCGGCGGCCCGTTCAGCTCGGCTGTTCAGGCCATGGACTGTGAGAGCCTCTGTCCACAGGTCAGCCCACACTCTGGATCTCTGTTTACTTAAAGACACTTTATGCAGCGGATTATCAACACTTTTCTACAGTTTGCACATTGTAATATCTATGGGAGAATGAAAAAAAATGCTGTTCAGATCAGTCCTCTTGAAGTCTCAATATTTAACACTCACTTTGTCTGCCACCGGTTACGATCTCTCGCGAAACTGTGACAAATTTGCCATAGGGCACAAGGAAGTGCGTCACTAAATCAGGAAGAGAATATCCTACTTAGAGTATAGTCGTTGATCATGCTAGCGACATGCTGTGACCACGAGCATTCTGCATGTCTTCTCTGCGATGGTTAGGTTAAAATAATTACACTAAGCAAATGGTAGGGGTTCCTAAAACCAGAAACTACATGCAACCCCTTCAGGGTGTCAGGCTGCTACTGCCTGTGGATCCCTGTCTGATCTGAGCTGATGATAGATGTGCTCTTTTAAATGCAGTAGGTCTGTCAACCTGGCTTCTTGTGTTCCCTTTAGTTTTTTATTTATTATTAAAAGTGGAATGCCACTCATGTGTTTTGTGTTAGGTGAGGCGTGAGTTTCTGTTAACATTTCTTAAACATAGTTAGTGTCTTTTTAAGTGCAGTCTGAGTTCAGTTTGTTTTTGTGTGTTTGTTGTACGTCACTCACGTGTGGTGTGTGTTTTGTGTCAGATGAGGCAGCAGTTTCCCCCCCCAGTGGGTTGGGCTAGTGGTGATGGGAACAAACATGTGGTAACCGTGGAGACCCACCCCGTCCAGGAGACCAGCTTCCATGTGCCTCCCCACCAGCCCAAGGCCCTGCACCCTCTGGTCAGCGGCAACAGCTCCTCCTCCTCCTCCTCCCACCACCACCATCACCACGGCCACCATCACCACGGCCACCACGGCCCCCACCACCACTCCCACGGACAGCAGCAGGGCCCCGCGCGGCCCCGACCCCGCCTCTACCAATCGCCCGCTAGCAGCGCCTCCACACAGGACTCCATGGAGGTGGCCGCAGCGCACGGCGACCTCTCCATGACCTCCCTGTCTTCCTCCGCCTCGTCCTCCTCCACATCTTCCTCTTCAACCGGGAACCAGGGCAACCAGGCCTACCAGCTGCGCCCGCTCCCCGCCAGCGCAGCGGCGACCTTGGGCCACAACGGCAGCATGACTATGGGCCTGGGTGCCTTCTCCAACCCCAGACAAGAGACTGGAATGGCAGGTCACCCCACCTACCCAGTGGGCACGAACACGGGGCCGGGCCCTTACATAACGGAGGGCCACATGAGACAGGGCCTGGACAGGGAGGAGTCGCCCATGGCGGGGGTCTGCGTACAGCAGAGTTCTGTTGCCAGTTCATGACTAAACTGAGACGGGGGGAGGGGGGGGTTGTTATTTTAATTTTACCTTTTTATTTCCTATGGGTTCTTTTTTATTTTTATTTTTAAATATGGTGTTTTTTTGTTTGTTTTTTTTATTCTAGAAAAAAAGTGCATATAGATCAAAAAGCTGCTTCAAATGTAGAGGGGAGATGTTTCACTGGCCCGCTAGCGATGTGCAGCGCCCACCATTCCCCTCTCCTCCTTCTCCCCATCTCTCACTCGCGCTGCTCTCACCTGGCGCTCATTCAATTACCCATCAACATTTCAACAGTTTCAAAAGAACATTTATTTTAATGTGATTATTTCATAGCGAAATATTTTATCAAAATCACTTAACATCCACAACATTATTTGGACCTGGGATTATTCATTGCTCTGCACACTTGGTCAGCATTTTTCTTTAACCCTAATGTCTGCATAATGTTTAGGTTTGTGGTTTCTACAGCGATTTAAGTTCTTTGCGTTTTTACAATATTTTTTTTTAAACCAAATAGTTGAATTGACTTCACAAATGAGCCGGAGATGTTGATAGGAGGGTCAAAGGGTTGGTGTTGTGACACTTTGCTTAGTTTGTGCTAGAGGTTCTTTGACGGTCCCTGGTGGTTATTCACTCTTGAGGGGAGGCCCCCAAGATGTATTGTCCCCCAACAAATCCCATAATATATAAAAGCCTTCTCAGGCCCAGTCGAGCCTGAGGATCTCAGTAAGTGGCCGTTTTGAACCCTGTTTTGCCTTCTGCTTTGTAGACTCATGTGATAGAGGGATGAGGTGGAGAGGTGGAGAGAAAGACATTGTTTGAATGAGAAGAAAAAAGTATATAGCTTTCAAAAGACTGGATAAAACCCTTGATTCTTAACACAGAAATTGGGGGGTGGGTGGTGGGGGGGGTGTTCTAAGAATGGTGTTTTTCTTTTCTTTTTTTCTTTTTTTTAAAGAGGCCTTTCTTAAACTAAAATGTATCACTTGCAAAAAGGGTCAGTGAGTGCGGGACCTTTTGCGAGTTCACAGAAGTAGGTGTTTATGTTGTCTGCAAGATTTGATGGAATAGCTGGACGCAGCCCTGTCCTCCCCTTCCTGCTTTTTACCTGCTTTCTGTTCCTCTTTGCTTTGGTTTCAGCGTGTGGTTCATCCAGCAGACGTTCTGCTCAAAATGTCTTCTGTTCATCTTGGAAATGAAAACATGCAGAATTGTATGTGACTGCTTTTTTGCCTCACAATTATGCTGTGAATTTTACAAGATTTTTATTTTCCCTTTTTGATAATTTATTGTACCAAAGCAGTTTTTTTATAGCACATAGATGTCTGTAACCAATAATGTAGCAGTTCTGCACTTTGACACAAGGTGTAGCAAGACCTTTTTTATGTCCGTAAAAATGGCTGTATCTATTGCTTAAGCAAAACTGGAACTGTTGTTGAACTCAGTACACTCACTGTTAGCTGTGTCCTCAAACAGAATTGGTTGTAAGGTTTTTTTCTCAAAAAGACAAAAAACAAAAATTATTTAATCGGTAGAACTTTTTTTCTGTTTAGGACTTGAGGACATTAGATGATGGTGGCAGTTTTACTCTGCAGGTTCCAGAGTATCAGATTGATTGGCAGTGGAGCAAGGCAAGCCCTTGTGATTCATAAGTCCCAAATGAAAAAGGGTTAAAAATGTCAACGACAGTGCTTTTAATCCTTCAATTTGTGACCTGGGATTTAGAGGCTCTTTCTAGTGTGCCTACCTATCTGGCTAATGCTGCCTTCAACCTTTTTTCTTTTGGCAGTTTTCATGTCAGTGGCTAAAATAGTCCCTACCCCTCCACCCCCTCCAGCAATTTTAAAACAACCCTATTTGACCAAGCCTTATGGAGGCATTGTACACGTGAAGATTTATATGACTTAAGGTTTCAGAGAGGAAATAATGCTCTAAATTTGCTTGAACCCACATGTTTGACTTAAGCTTTTGCTATGGGTGTTGAATCCAAAAGGAAACTAGTAGAGGTGGTTTGAGGAGTGAGCTCTGTCTGTGTGTGGGGAGTCATGTGATGCCTGTAGAGAACGTCAGCATACAAACTGGACCCCACGTGTTGTGCCAGGTGTAGGACTACAAAGGGGAGGAGTTAACAGCTAGGTCGAAGGTGTCTATGAAAACACAGGTTTCAGGTGTTTACTTATCAACCCCATTTTAATAGTTAAAAATAGAATTTATGTATATATTTATATTTTTTTAATAAAGGAAGTTTAGAACTCACTACTTTTTTCCTAATGGTATTTTGATTACATTTTAAGTCAATGTGGAGACCATGCAGTGAAAGCTCTTCTGTGATATTAGTCCATGGGTAAAAGTGCTTCCAGGCCAAAGTAGTTGACAATGCCAGTACAAATGCAAAACTTGTAGGGTTTAAAATTTTAACAGGACAAAGTAGATCTTCATACATTAAATATTATAGACAGGGTATAGTGTGTGGGTGTATGTCTCTAAAAACATGAATGACAGCAGTGTTTTAATATGTAATAATACATAAGCAATTATGCACACATATTACAGGAACTATTTTTAGTTGTTTCGAAATTGACGTATTCTTCAACAGTTGATCCGTCTGGAGGTCAGGTTGCTGCTACAGGTGATGTGAGTGGAGGAACGTCAGGACTATATATATATATATATATATATATA
>JAVQIZ010042482.1:0-57151 GCA_036023535.2 Galaxias brevipinnis | reverse complement strand
TCGACGGACACGCAGACCGTGCACACAAGTCACAGAACACACACACCCATACGCATATAGCGCATACGCACGCACGCACGCACGCACACACGCACACGCACGCATGCACGCACGCACGCACACACACACACACACACACACACACACACACACACACACACACACACACACACACACACACATGGATTTTGAACCTCGGGAAAATACCCCTACGGAAAATGTGTGTGAGGCAAGACTTGAGCGCATATTGCATCAAATCAAAGGGGAGCTGGTGAGCGTGCAATGCTTAGAAGTTAAAGTGATAAAAACGGCAGTCTCACATGGACCGGGTGTAAACCAACAGGGCTTTTTCCCATTCATCTAAAGAGGAAAACTCCAAGGTTCCCTGTGGACAGAGTCTTCCCGCTTCTCATATATGATATCAGAGGTCTGGGGAGGAAAATTGAATAGGCCTTCAGATGCATTGTAAAATGGACCAACCTCAATGCCCCCAAGATGGTTTGCCAAGCAATTAAGGGGAGAGCTGCCTAATGATGTGGCTGACTAGAGATGGTGAATCTTAAAACATTCGAGGGAAGCTGGGATTACTTAAGTCTCCGCCTGTTGTTGTCACACTGCAAACAAGGACTAATGTGCAGGGCTCTCTCTGCTGAAAGTACAGATTGTGTTCTGTTTGCCAGCAAAGGGGACGTGTACCTTTTTGTTTATTTCATTATTTGAGTCACTCACACTGGCCCATACATCATTTAGTTTACAGTAATTGCCCCACCAACTAGATGTCTAATACAGACAAACACTGTGGTGTATAATTGATATGGAACAAAATGTTTTGCTGTAATACTGTGCCATCAAAGACACGTTGATATCATCTATAAGGGTGTGATACAAGGGTGTTGTGTAGCTATAATGGGAAGCACAGTTCAGACACGGGCTGTTGTATAACTCACTTCCGAATTCTGATCTTTTACTGTTGGTGTGAAAAGAAATGTAATCAGGAGGCTCTATTGTAGAACAGATGATCTTTTTCTGTCTGCCGGAGCCTTTGAATTTAGAATGCTCCAGTGACTTAGCTCTGTCCCGTCTTGGGTCCGGAGACAGCAGTTTCCATGGTGATTAATCCTCTTCCTAATTGGGTATATTAACTTTGTTCTTTTTCGAAGCACAAGCAAGCCCCCTATCACCGTGGGTGTTCGTTTATCCTCGATTCTCATTGCTCTCTCTAAAAACACACACAAAAAACACTTGTACATTTTGGAGCACTTACACGCATAATGCAGCTGGTAAACTGTGGATTTCCAGGAAGCTATTTCATGACATAAGGCTCTTTCCATTGTTTCCCTTCAAATTAGTTTTCATTAGGCAACAAACAGAAGCTGGGGAATACTCAGTTGTGATCAAGTTGTATGAGCCTTGGTTGGTCTTACACAGTTATGGATTGTTCTAATATATGTATGATGACCTTTATAGGAAACTCATTGCATCTGGCTATGTTAACTTTGGCCAAGGTATCTGATGACTGAATATCAAAAACAATATACTGTATATTTGGTATACTGTAAACTTAAAGGTTGTGATCTTCTCATAACAATCCAGTTGGAAGCAATTGTATTGTTTATTAATCAGCTACTTATCACCTGACACAGACCGCCTGATTCAATCAATGTTTAATTTGTACAATATTCTGTTATTTGCTCTTTGGCTTTAGATTCTCCACGCTTACTAATTCAACATGCTATTGCTTTTTTTAGTAGGCTATCATCTCTTATGTGCTACTGTAAACATTGTGGTGATTTCTTGAAGGTTGAAAAGTAGAAATGCTTCTCATGATTCAATGATAACATACACTGTACATAATGATATATTGACATGCATAAACTATGCTTTATGAAGATTACATCACACTATCAAAGTACAACAGGAACTCAGATAAAATGTTTTATTTTATAAACCCCCAAACTGAAAGTATATTGTTAACAGTTTTATATTTAATAAACGTTTAATGTGAAATTGTTTGTAAATGCTTATAAAATATTAATAATCACATACAGAATACTTTTAATTGGTAACATATATATGTGTACATATATATATATATATATATATATATATATATACACACACACATATATATATATTAAAGTATAATTACATAAAGATATGCGTGTATTTCTAGTTCAGCCATCATATGCAAGATAAATAAGCGAAAAGCATTTGACCTGGAACGTGATTGAAAAAGACCTGCTGTATGCAGCTTACATCTCCATGATAGCACGACTGAAACTATACAAACTGGCAGACTTCTCCAGTGGATTCTGAGTTACCAGGTGACATGAATGCTGCATTTTAATTAGTGCTACATGTCATTGACGATGTTTGCCTCCCCTCTTTTTTCTCTCTCTCTCTCTCTCTCTCTCTCTCTCTGTCTCTCTTGCTGTCTCTCTTTCTCTCTCTTTGACAGCCGCTCGTAGCAGTTTTCTTTCAATAAAAAACAGATGCAAATTTTATTACAACTGTCATTGGCTCGTATACACACATGCTTTCTAGTGAACCACCAAATAGTACAAAATTGTAAGACAGTTTATTGCTTGGGCTGCAGCTGCTAATCCATTTCACCAGGGTCAGAGCAGAGAGTCCTCGGGGCTTCAGAGCGTTAGCTGATTCCTCCCCCCCCCCCCCCTTCACTTTACCACCGGCCTCCTCTAAATCCCACATCAGAGAGATGCAGAGTGTGAAGTCAGCTGTGGAGGACCTTCACACAACCTTCACAAAAAAAGTCCGTTGTTATCCACTTAATAAAGTGAAGAGACAAAGAAAAATATCACAGCCTGAAGCTGCCACGGCAACAGAGTATACAGCCACATCCACTCCCCCAGAAAGTGCTGGAATAAGAAGCAGCTAGCTGGTCAGTTGACCTGGTCAATGTTAATCTATGCTAATGGTGGGTACTTATTATGCTTGCAGGTATTGGTCTATGGAATGTTTCAGCATATTGACAGTGGCTCCCTTTCATATTGTACTTTCCCTATCTAGACTTGCTGAGACTACACTAACCTCTCTTCGTTCTGAATAATAAATAATAGAGGTCCATTTAAACCCAGGGTATGATTAAGCGGTCCAAACGGAAGCAGAGAGAGATAGGAAAAGTAAGTACACTCAAGCCACTTTATGTACGGGGGGGCGGGGGGGGGGGGCAATTAGGAACCCTCCCATGAGGTGAAAGTATTGCCCTCTCCTCTCCAATCTTGTCAAGTGTGAGGGATAAGAAGAGAGGTGTTAGGTCTGCTAATGGGGTGGCCTTAGCTCCTCTGACACATTCCGGTTAAACTGTTGTTTTGGAGGAGCAAAGCAGCGCGGATGGCACAAGCACCTGTTTGAGTATTAATGTAATGCGTTACACACACATGCAGACAACATCATCATATGATCCTGGAAGAAAGGTTGCATTCATGTATTTCTAAATCCACATGAGCAGCGGAATATCGTGTGTGTGTGTGTGTGTGTGTGTGTGTCTTTGTGTGTGTGTGTGTGTTTGCGTGTGTGTGTTTTGAAGACAGCGATTGGGCTGCTGGTATGGCGCTGCATATAGTGTTTGAAGAGACAGACAGGCTACCTCAGCAGCGATCATTATCCACCTTAACTTACACTGTTGTCTCTGAGCCGCTGCTGGAGTCCTCCCACTCAACCCCACTCTGTTAGACACTGGAGGGAGAGAAGAAAAAAAACACACGAGCAAGGTAAAAAAAAAGAATAAAATCAATCCCCCCGCACACCTTCAGCCATCTCGACACGCACAGTCGATACACTGCTGTGCACTGTGGCTCTCCCACGCGCTGGGTGTTACCCGCGTCGGGTTTCCACTGCTCTCCTAAAGGAGACTTGATTAACCTCCTGTCAATCCCCATGTGAGCTCAGCAACTTTCCCCCCCCAAAAAACGTCCTTCATGTCAGAGATATAACTGACTCACACACCACTTTGAAGGTTTCTTGTTTCTTTTTCACCCTAATTTGATGGGGGAGCGTCTCCAATCAGGTCCTGTTACACTGCTGACCCAGCTTGGGCGCTGAGAGGCCTGGTGCCGGAGGGATGGAAGGTTTTAATATCAGCCCCGGGTGACTGAGAGTGGACAGCAGTTCACTACAGTTCATTTGGTCCTGGCTGCACCCGTTAGGCTAGGGAGCAAGGCTGAGGGCGGAGGAGCGGTCTGAGCAAGAACTCCTCTCTCTCCGCCCCGGCAGTCCGACCTTTCCTGGCCCCTGCAGTATCTGAATCCCATTAAAACGGCTTAATCAAAGCTGCCCTCGCCAGACCTGTCACTATGGGGGTGGAGGGTTTCATTTTTTTTTTAAATTTTTTTACACCTGTCAACTCATCCACATGGCAAGATAGTACTAAGGGGCTTCCCACTCCACCTATCAGTGTGACTGTATGAGATCAAAGCCATGTTGAATTGGTGAGGGTTGTGAGATGTTTTAAAGGGGCAGGGGATGTTTCACTAGGCAGGACACCAGTCCAAAAACATTGTCTGTCCCCATGTGTCGGCCCTGTGATAGACTGGCGACCTGTCCAGGGTGTACCCCGTTTCTCGCCCTGTGTCGGCTGGGATAGGCTCCAGTCCCCCCCCCTAATGGATGGATGGACACCAGTGCTTTGCATGATTTTAGGTGCTGTGTTTGTTGCATCTTTAATGTGCCCGGAAGTCTGTTTGACAAATGTAATGGCAGCTGACTGCAATGAGCGCACAGCCTCGATACATGTCTATACTGCGTCTCTTTGAGTCGGTGATTGACTGACCGCTGTCAGCTGCACGGAGGCAGAATGGCATCAGATCCCCAGAGGAGAGATGGGAGAATGGGGTACCTATATCTACTTGGTAAAAAGAAGACAAGGACCACGATAAATCTCAGTATCATGTGTGCTGCTGCCATGGCAACAGCGAGCTATACTGCCGATTCAGATGGAAAAAGACCTCAGAAAGAGAGCAGGGTCTGTGGAGACGCTACTCTGATGAGCAGAGACGGAGGCGATCCTTTCACCCCATAGCCTACCCGTGGTACAAAGGTCACTCATGGTCAGGATATGCAGCTGGCACTGACAAGTTGAATTCGGAGCAGTTGTGACATCACACATTATCCCTGTTAGTGTCACAGTCGGGGTGAAGTGTTTGTGTGAGGCAATCGTCCCGGTTTCAGCAGACCCCTGTCAGGACACCTGTCATTGCCATGGGAAGATGTGATTGGACGTAGTGACCCGTTGCCATGGAGAAATGACATGTGTCAATCTAGATATGTCAAACGTTGTGTGGCAGCCTCTGTTGAGTCTCACTTACAGAGCTGCTGGACAAAATCAAAGTGGAAGTTACTCTGGGGCCATGTTTTATGCATGATCTGTGGAACTGGGAGAGAGAGAGAGAGAGAGAGAGAGAGAGAGAGAGAGAGACAGAGAGAGAATGACAGTGAAACAATGACAGTGAGGGGCAGAGAGAGAGAGAGAGTACCTTTGGTAGTGACTTTCGATGATGTCTGGCGCATGACGCCTTGAAATGGTTCTTTGGGTCCTTTTCTAAATAATACAGTAAAACTGAATTAAAGCCATGACCGGAGAGAGGAGAGAGACGGAGATAAAGAGAAAGAGAGAGAGAAAGAGAGAGAGAGAGAGAGAGAGAGAGAGAGAGAGGGAGAAGGAAGGAGGGCAGGTGTTTTTTTGTTCTGATGGATGTCTTGTACGGTGCGTTCACTGTGAGGACAGAAAATAAACGAGAGCCTTTCGGTCTTACTGTGGTCACACCGTGACACATTTAGGAAGGCAGCTAAGGAGATCCAGCTTTATGTTTGGGGCAATTTCCGTTCCTTTCTTTCCCTTTGATTTATGATGGTGTCAGATAATGTCTCTGCCGTGTTGGGGCTACCCAGGCGCTGTACATGTAATAAGATTACCAAGTAGCCCATCCAAATTTCTCGGTCACAGTTTGGTTCACCTCGCCAGCTGATCAAATCGAAACCTTGCGTTTTGTCGTCCCCCTTAAAGCTCTGTCACGGGAAATGTGATTGTAGTCACTGAAGGATCAATATAATCTGTGCAGGCAGTTTACCTGTGGTGTATTCTGTAAATCCTCTCTCTCTCTCTCTCTTTCTCTCTCTCTCTCTCTCTCTCTTTCTCTCTCTCTCTCTCTGTCTTCCTCTATGTGTGTGTGTGTGTGTGTGTGTGTGTGTCAATGTCTGTGTGAGATTGTTCAACACTGTCCACTAGAGGGCCATAAGTTTCCTATTTACCTCTTCTAAATTGAAATACATTGACTAACTAATAAAGAGAAGTGTACACTTTAACTAGCAGTAAAAAACAAATCTAGCTGCTTAAAAAAAAAGAACACCAGTCCAGCAGACATGCTTACATCTTCATCGTTCAGGTGTCTTAAAAGTAAACTCATATCATACGTTGTTTTTTTTACGTTTTCCGTTTTTATGGGAGAACTTGCATCAAATAAGCACGGAATCATGTCATCCTGGGAAACTATCCTACTGGCGTTTAGTTTAAGCATTGTAATGGCTGTAAACAGACTAAAAAACATTTATTTTGGACAGGAATTCCTGCAGTATCTTTTTTTTACGTTAATATATTGCAATTGCGCACAACTTCTTTTTTTATCACGTCATTAGTTCCATTTTGAAACGTTGGGATCTATGAAGTTCTCTCTGTACTCAAGTGCTGCCTCCTCCACAGTTTTCCTCTCACAAACCTGGTGTCATGTAAACACATAGTGCCTTAGCTAGAGCTGGGCCCTTGGTCATAAACACATATATAGCATGATGAAATATAGATAAGGGCTTTGATTTAGATTTAGATTGCTATATTATCTTTTACAAAGATAAAAAAGTACATTTAAAACATAAAAGCAAATAAAAGATAACCTTGATCACTTCTATTTCAAAGAAGAGCAAAATGGCCTCTGTAATTCTTTGTAATGTAGCCTTATCTGATTTCAAATGGCCAACCCGTCCCCTGGTAACTAAGAACTCAACATAACAATTTGGTTATTTCTTTTGGCAGTGAGGGTAACGTTACGTTTTCAGACCTTGGCTTCAACACTTGTAGGTTGTGGGATGTGGGATTTCCTTTCTGAGATATTTCAATAAATGCCCTGTTCTCTTTCCAAGTTTCGCTGTTTGTTTTGTAATCTCTGGGCGTGAGGAATCTCTGGTTTTGTAATCAAGGGACAGAGAAAGCCAGGACAAAAGCAGAACTAAATCCAGCGGCCCCAGTCTAGTCTAGCGTTCAAGGAAGAAGTCTGTGGTGTTCTAGCACATTCTTCAGAGGTATTAATACACTGTGGCCGAGGCCTACTCCAATGAAACATTAGCCATGGCTGACAGGTGAGCCCTAGGCACAATCACTTAGAGGCAGGAAAGAGGAAATTAGCGGTCTGAAACATTGTCGTCCGGACACCGCGAGATACTCATAGTCTCCCACACTCCCTCCCTCGCATAACCTTTTCATTAAACCACAAACTGAACCCTCGACACTTCTAAACACCAGATTAATGCTGCCGGGGAAGAAAGGTGAAGTGTGTTTTGAAAAACGTAACTATGATCTCTCATTTGAGTTTGTAAACATCTGAGAGGAAGGGAGGAATATGACTCAGTGTAAAAGGAAAGAAGAACATAACATGTCTGACTGGAAAAACGTCTTCAAAAATCCCAGACCACACTAACAATAAACATTGTTAAACTGTAGCTTATCAAAACTTAACTCGCACAAAGGGGATCTGGATCCCCACAATTTTAGTTTTAAAGTAAAATAGTTGTTGCTACCTGAACCTGCCCTTGACCACATGTTTACAAAGAGAGGGTTTTGAATCTATGGGGCCAGATTCCTGGACACAGTACTGTGCAAATGTTTCTTTAGTTTAGGACTTGGCCAATCTTTGCTGGAAACCAGCCCATGCTGCATTTAAGGAGCATCTGACCGTTTGCTCGTCAAGAGACTGATTGAACAAAAGATGTACTCAGTATGCTCACAGTTCACTGCCGGAGAATTCTCTCACGGATATTAAATCTAGTCAGATTCTGTTGGCAATTTGAATGGGCAATCATTGGCAAGTTTCAGGATGCAACATTAATCAGTGCATTGCCAACTTTGGAAGATTCCTTTGACCTCGTCTTGACAGGATTTCCCCTCTTGAAAACAAAGCGTAGTTGCACGCCAAGAAGTCTAAGTGACAATGCTATTGTTTGAAGAGCATGTTTTGTATTATGTTTCCTTAGCACACCCTTGGCCAGATTTCAAAAGGACATAACCTTTCCATAAAGAATTAGCCTAACCATCCTACACCAACCAACATGATAACATAATTCAAACTTTTTATTCATATCTCCACAATGACCTGTAGTACTTGTGTTATATGCTCTATCTTACATAGATATACCATTCATTTAGAGTCAACCTGATTCTGTAGATTAAATATATGTATATATATATTTCTTTTTTTTTAGATATTCTTATTTTTTCTTTATGAAAGCCATTGGGGAAAAGTGGAGGAAAATGTAGATATTAGCAGAACTGGGCGTCTCCTATAAGACCCCTACGATATTTGATTGTAGAAAGGACACAGCCACTGTGGCCTGTCCCATGAGACACACAATGGGGAACAAGACGGCGCCACTGCCCTGTATAAGTGACATGGATTGCCTTTAGTGCCAGAGGAACGCATGGCAGGAGGGTGGGTAAGGGTCAGCTCTCCCAGGCAAATGACCACTCCTTCGCCTTTTGTCACCGTCCATCACTCACATTGATAGCTTTTGTCCAATGCCACAGATGGGATGAAAGCAAAAGTGTTATTTTTTATTCCCTGAAACGTAGGAGATATCGACGTCATCTTTCTGTGAAATTGCATGATTGAGAGAGTTGTGGGTTTAGACCGCATCCGTTTTTTTTTTCATAGGTCATGCGCACAGTGGCTCAGCTAACTGCTCTGCAGCATCGTTAAAAAGCAGACCACTTAGTCTCGGATCAATTAACGAGAACCCCAACTAACGTTACAAGAACTTTGGATGCAAACATACTTAAAAAGAAAAAGCCTTTAGTGTCAGAGAAATGCAAAGCACTACAACAATGCATGGCATTGACAGACCAGATAATGAGATGGTACTATAGAGGAAGCATCATTACAAACTGCACTGTTAACACAAAGTGATGCTAATCAAAGCTAATGTGCTTTGTCCCATTTTTTCTTTTTCCATTGCATTGTGAGTCTTACAGTAAATCATGGCTGGGGCACATAACATATTCTAATATGTGTAGCTCTTACTCAATTTATTCTCATCGTACACATATATGCACAAACAGAGCAGTGTGATTTGAGACAGCTCCACAATCTAATCCTGTCCGGATTTCTTATCAAGTCAGACGTGACAAAATACTTGAAGTGTTTTCTGCAGTATTTCATTTCAAATTATAGCATAAAGGAATAATTATATTTTGGGTCAAATCTTTGTTCATACTTGCCAGTTATGTGTTATGCTGGCACTGTAAATATATTATTTTACTACATAAAAAGTGTATATTTCTCAGAAAGTCTGTCAAAAGACAGCAGCAGCTAAGTAATATAACATTAAATTAATTTCTTACAAGCTAATATTGTCACGGACAGTCAAAGAGGCAAAAAGGCACACTTGAAAAGCTTGTTACATGCAACAATGAGCCTATACAACTCAAGGGACAGGATTTAAATACAAAACTAAGACACCAAAGGACCAATCAAATACAACAAAAGTACCCAGGTGAAAACAATGACTCAAATGTGGCTCGGTTCAACCAATGAACTACCCAGCAACACAGAGCAGGGAGCCAACCAGAACATATGAGCATGCTCCACCACACCCAGTGACAAATATTTCTCTGGAAATCCTTTATTCCCGAAAGTTGAAACACGGGTTTGATTGTTCATAACGTAATTTTCATGTTTAATTCTTAAGTAAGAAGTAACGATCACTTTAACATACCTTCCAGAGAAAACGTTGCATTGATAACAGTGTTAGAATTGTTTACAGTTTTAATGTCTTTAAGTTTGGTTTGTCTGGGGTGACCACACTTTCTTGTGTGTGTGTGTGTGTGTGTGTGTGTGTGTGTGTGTGTGTGTGTGTGTGTGAGTGTGTGAAAAGAAAGAAAAGGGGGAATTTGTCCACCTGAAAAATACTCTTGACTGGCTATCAGAAATACCCACTGTTACAATGAAATACTTTTCAGAAATGAGCTAGTTATTTTTGAATGTTACTGAGTACTGAGCAGATATTCAATGCAGGATACGTACCACAATCTGCCTACCAGCACTGTGACATGGTTTCGACTTTTAAACACAGGTCGAAGTGTGGATGTGTGTTGTCTATAACCAAAATCTTTCCAAAACCTATGTTGACAAACTTGCATCATCATCAATAACAGCTTAGATGCCAGAGGATATCCAAACACACTTACAGTATACCTATAGTGTCATATGTACCATTAGACCTGTTTGTCTCTACGTCAGATTTGAATAACACTCTGAAAAGAGCTGGAACGGATTCAACTAAATATTTTACACCTCATACTATATTTGTACTCTTGAAATAGACTGCCATAAGAATAACGTTGAGTTGAGAAAGAAATATTGCACGGTGAAAGGGGAGAGCGAGAGAGAGAGAGAGAGAGAGAGAGAGAGAGAGAGAAAGAGAGAGAGAGAGAGAGAGAAACTGACTGAATTGATAGAGAAGACAATCTTGGCGAGTGGGAGTGAAAAGAAAAAAGAGAGAAGGAAAGATTTTGAGTGACATCACTTCCCTCCATAGTTGTCCCCTCCTTTAATAAAGTGTGCACCACCCGAGATCCTGAACACTCAATACGGAATTCGAGACAAACAGGCTAGGCATCTGGATTATACTCGACATGACCCTCCAGTCAACCAGGTCTGTACAATTATTGCTTTTTTCTTGCTGCTATGCATATTCCTCATAAGTAAACAAATGCATATGCTTTGCATTCCAACATATCTGGGTGTAGCAAATGTAACTTTGTGTAAAGGTTTTGCCTCTAATATTTTGTAGACTGAAAGTGAGTATTTAATGTGCCTTATAAAGATTCAAGCCCACGTGCTTTGTCAGATCTTTGGACATTTAAAAAAAGAAAACCTGTCCACAACCTTTTCAGCTGAATTTTTACAAAGAATTCCATCCATTGTTACCAGATGACTGACCACAACACACTGCAAAATGTATGGCTCCAAATGTAAATTTTTGTGTTACAAACTCTTTGAGATTCTAATGATGCTAAGACACCTGTACTTTTTACATGTCTAAAATCTTGATTGTGACTTAGTATGTGTTAATATGCCTTTACTTCCTCAAAGTCACTTTATTGCCTATAAAATGTGTATGTTTGAGTGAACAGAGATTGCAGGGACACTTCAAAGGCACTTTTAAGTAAAACATCTTTAACATTGTTCATCATTTTGGCAGTGGCTGACAGCTTTTATACTAACATTGGACTCTATATATTGAACAGTGACATATACGTTGCCTTAGCATTAACTAAAGATAGTCTTTACACTATACATACCAAAGTTAGCAGTGACAAAAATAAGACATTCTGTAAGCGAATTTATGAATGCATTTAAATACAGCAATTATTTCACTGTGCATGTGTTATATTCCCTCCTAATGAACTACGATTGATAGTAAGTAAGCAAGTAAGTAAATTGTATTTATAAAGTGCCTTTCAAAGCCAGAGTCACAAAGTGGTGGTACAATGTAAAAGCATGAAATGTATAAACATTAAAAATGACAAAGAAATGTATAAACAAAAACATAAAATGACAAAATATGGTGCGTGTGTCTGTCTCCACAGCTTCCCTGACTTTAGCACCACACCAACCTATGGAGAAAACGACACCAACTCCAGCAGCTGCCCTCCCATGGAGGGCTGGGATTGGCTGACAACCGGGCAGCCCGCCTACATTATGATCATCAGTGTGCTGGGCATCCTGGGTAATGTGTTTGTCCTAATTGTGTTCTGCCTTCACAAGAAGGCCTGTACCGTGGCAGAGATCTACCTGAGTAACCTAGCAGCGGCTGACTTGGTGCTGGTCTCCTTCCTGCCCTTCTGGGCTATCAACGCGGCTCATGACTTTAACTGGCCCTTTGGCTTGCAACTCTGCCGCCTGGTCAACCTGGGAATCAAGGTGAACAGCTTCTGCAGCATCTACTTCCTTGTTCTGGTCAGTTTGGACCGCTACGTCGCGTTGGTGCACACCATGTCTCACGGGAGAATGCGCCGGGCTAAATACGCCAAGCTGGGCTGTCTGCTGGTGTGGGCCTTTGGCCTGCTCCTTGGTATACCCACCTTCCTTTTCAGGTTTGTCAAGTTCTTTCCTGACTTCGACGTAACTGCCTGCTACCTGAAGTACCCAAACCACGCTACAGAGGTGTTCTTTGACGTCACACTCATCTTGTTTGGCTTCATCATCCCAGTGTCCATTATCTCCTACTGCACCTGGAGGATCATACGGGCACTCCGGGACCAGGCCATGGAGAGGTTAAACGGGGAGAACACAGAGAAGAAGGCTACAATTCTGGTGCTGGTGGTCCTCCTGGCCTTCCTGGTTTGCTGGGTGCCCTTCCACGTGACAGCGGCCCTGGACATCCTGCTCCGGGCCGATTTACTGAACGGGTGCCTCTTCAGCCACGTCCTGGACATCTGCATGCAGGTCTTCACCTACTTGGCCTTTTTCAACAACGCACTCAACCCCATCCTCTACGTCATTGTGGGTAAAAACTTCCGGAAGAAGGTGCGGGAGCTGTTTGAGCAGCTGTTTCAGAGGAGGAAAACGGGCGGTGGGTCGACGCGATCGCAGCTGTCCTCGACTCTTAAGACCCTGGCCTAAGTCTGGGGGAGAAACAAAGAGGGAGGACCATCCTGGTGTTTTCACTGCACACTTGAAAGAGACTTGTCATGGTGATGATGTCGCAATACTGTGGAATTGGTGTTAAATGCCTAATCTTGGACTGCATTTATATAGTAGTGCAAAAATGCTTAGTGCATAGTCTTCGTGCATTCAACCTTGTACACAGTATTTGCAGTAGCTGTGCCATAGATTTGCATGACGCATCGTATGCCGTGTTAATTTTCATCATTGGTAAACTTTAGAACATTGTATCTCATGTTTGCAGTTTATAGTATATTCATGGAATAATCTCTGTAAATAGAATTGTCAAGAAATGTAATTTGTGTGGCACTGTTCGTGGCCTGGTGATACTTAAATGAAATGACAAGTTTTAAAGAAGCAATGTTTGACAACTAAAATATACTTTTGATGTAATCTTAACAATTTCACTAATACTGTCTTGCTAAATCTTGATGAATGTGAGAGGCCCACCCTGAAGCTCAAATATCCAACAGGACAGAAAAGACTGATGTTCTTGGGAGGAGTGCTTTTCTAGAGTTGCTGACTCAACGTCTGCAAGGCTAGGGGAACGCGTGACAGAAGGTTTCCAGTGGTGTGACACAAGTCGCGTCCCCTTTTTGTAGACGCTATGTTAAAACCTAATTATGTATTTTTCCAGATGTCTCTTTATTGAGCAGACATAGCGTCTGCGTCTGCTGTGGTCATGGACTCAATCCAAACTGTCGCCCCAAATGTCTGCTTTGGCATCTCAGAATAGAGAACACGCTGAACTATTTTCCCTTACCATAATGTGGGGGCAGAAATTGTTGTTAAACAAAAATAGCAATTTGTTACAATTCCCTCAAAAATGTAAATGTAGGCTACCGTTAAGAATAACATTAAAGTGTTGAATTACCCCACGCTGCGTATGTGTGTGCGTGTGTGTGTGGGTGTGTGTTTGTGCATGCATTTGTGCGCACATTCTGGTACGTTTCAGTGTGTGAGTTGATCTTCCAAAGAGAGATGGACCATCTGTTGCTAAGATTCCCTTTCTACCAAGGTAAACGAGGCTACCGTTCTTGCTCGCTGATGGAGTAGGCTAAGTGATGTGTTCAGTGCCTCACTGGCAACAACGTCCACCTCCTGTGTACTCACACTGATAAGAACATTAGGCTCTTCCATTCTCCTCATGCACTCCGTCGAATCCATTATTCTCTTTACTTTCAGCTCAAATTCCAGAGTCAAGACTTAAAGGGGTTGACAGCTTTTATCACTTGATGACGAGCAGTGACGCACACACATCAACAAAAAAAAGAAAAAAAAGAAAAATTAAGCTTAGAGATACACACACACACACAGGCAGAGAACAATCTCTTTTACTAAACAGCAGCTCTCTAAACGATCATATAGTCGTCAGAAAGGGGCGCTGATGGAGAGCATAGAAGCAGCGTCCGAGGAGATGTGCAACCACACAGAAGCCTGGGACTGGGTCTACACCATGCAGCCGGCTTACATGTCCATCATCTGCGTCCTCGGCATTGTGGGGAACTCCTTCGTCCTGTCCGTGTTCTGCCTCCAGAAGCGCCACAGTACGGTGGCCGACATCTACCTGGCTAACCTGGCGGCGGCTGACCTGCTCATGATGTTCTGCCTACCTTTCTGGGTGGCCACCGTGCTCCACCAGTTTCACTGGCCCTTCGGGGAGCCCATGTGCCAGCTGGTCAACATCCTCATCGGGATGAACTACTACTGCAGTGTGTTGTTTCTGATGCTGGTCAGCGTGGACCGGTACCTGGCCTTGACCCGACCGCTGTCCCGGGGCAGGGAAAGGCGGGCAGCCCTGGCCCGGGGACTCTGCCTGGGGATCTGGATGATCGGCGCACTGCTCAGCCTCCCTGGCCTACTCTTCCGCTCCGTCAAGTTCTTCCCTCACCTGGGGGTGGAGGCGTGCTACCTGGCCTACCCCCACGCGGGCTGGAGGCTACGCTACAATCTGACGGTCAACGTGGTGGGCTTCCTTCTCCCCGTTCCCGTGGTGTCGTTCTGCAGCTTCCACATCGTCAGGGTGCTCCAGGACAGTCGGGCGGTGAGAGAGAGCACACGGAGCGCCAGGGCCACGGCTAGGACTGAGAGGAAAGCCGCCTACCTGGTGCTCATTGTCCTGGCTGTCTTTGTGCTTTGCTGGCTGCCCTACCAGATGGTAATCTTACTGGATACTCTCGATTATTACAAGGTCCTCGCTGGATGCACATGGGCTCACGTGTTGGATGTAGGCGCACAGCTTGCCACATACCTCGGCTACAGCAACAGTTCGCTCAATCCGTTCTTGTATGTGATTGTTGGGAAGCACTTTAAACAGAGGGCAAGAGAGGTGTTTAGACAGATGTGTTGTGGGGAGCTGAGGAGAAAGTCACGTCAAACCAATGTTAACCTTGATTCCACCACTAAACGCACTGACTCAACCAAGGTATAATGTCAGCCTGTAGGTAAAGGTGAATTGCTGACTAATTATAGAGTTCCTAACTGTATCTGTCTTTGTGGGGTGCTGTAGTCTTAATTCACTTTCAAGGGAATACAGTAACTGTGTCGAGATATGTCTGAATGTAATAGAAAAACAGTGCCTTTTCAGAGTACCTCAAACATAATAGTTATGTTTCATAACGTCGATGATACAAATTTATCAAATAATGTACTAATGTTGTTCTGTGCTTGAAGTCACAATAAAGCTGTCACATTAAAATAATATAGAAATCAGTCCCTAAGCTATTACAGATATGGTAGGTAACAATATATGTATTTTCTGAACTCCAAAATATATTTTTAACATGACATAACATAACATCAAAATAGGGGACACAAAATATATACAACAGACAACTTAAAGACATTATTGTTTGTGCATTTGCAGAAACTACTCTATGGGAAAAATGTCCAGGTTAAGGCACTACCTGGTCACTTCTCTGTTAGTTTTAACTGTGGTGGGATAATAATAACATTTTGTTAAAAAAAATGACATTGAGGGTCAAACATACAAAAAATTCTCACGTACGCCTGGCTTTGAATAGACTTGGAAATAAGTCACTTTGACGCTTTTATCAACAAGTAGATTTACACCGCCGTTCAAGGGTGTGGAAGAATGTACTGCTCCCTACACAAACTCCCCCTTTGGAAGATATCCCTGGTCATTCTGTTCCATGGTCTGAAACCCTTACATATCCCTTGGGTCTCGTATATTTTTTTATCCATTTTGAACATCTAACAGTAACAGGATAATTGTACCCGGGCTAAAGGTAAGCACTTCAGGCGTTTATTTAAATTTTTTTGTATAATTTGTTATTTTTTTCCTACAGACATTCATTTTTAGTTTGTAGTTCAAGATGTGTGATAAGAGAAGCAAAGGGCTGGAGGGGAAGATTATTACAGTAATGTTAAAGGATTTCTGAAGTTATTCAAATTTACATAAAAGTTCATTACTTACAATAATTAATTTAGCCATTTAATCACCTGACCGTTTTAAATCAGATAGCACAAGCAAACGGCTTTCGAAATCTTTGTAAACCTTTGTAAACTTTGTGAACCTCACATTTTGCTTTTATCTAGAAAAAATATCAATCCATACTACTTAAAACTTTATTCTACAGTAACAGTAAAGTTTGAAAAGCTATCTAGTGCAAATTGTGTTTAAAATCTCAAAGAATATTTATTTTTATCTTAGATGCTGTGATTTCCTCTTCCCTCATCATTTTGTTGTGCTCTACAGACAGAATAATTGAAATGTGTGTATTCAGTAGCATACATAAACATTACACTTTTGGCGTAAAATGTAAAATGTAAAATGTAAAGAAATGTCAGGATGTAAAGCTCATCACTGTCCTATCTCTTTATCATGCAGCCTGTCTAACCGTATCCATGGTGATGCAACACTTTGACAACACCAGTGTAGTCCCCTTCAACGCAACTGCAGTTCCAGACGCCACAGAATGGCTGCTAATCTACACCATTGTTCCTCCCTACATCTTAACCCTGACTGTTGTAGGCCTAATGGGAAACATATTTGTCCTTCTGGTTCTTCTGATCCACAAGGGTCGCTTATCTGTCCCTGAAATCTACCTGGGCAACCTGGCCCTGGCCGACCTTTTCCTCCTAACCTGCCTTCCCTTTTGGGCCGTGAACATTCTCAACCGCTTTTCCTGGCCTTTCGGAGATGCTATGTGCAAAATAGTCAACCTCTCCATCATATCCAACTTCTACACCAGTATGTATATGATTGCTATGATAAGCGTGGACCGCTATCTGGCGCTCGTGAAGACCATGAAGGCTAGGTGGTTTAGGCGGACGCGCTACGCCAAGGCGTCCTGTCTGGTGCTGTGGCTGTTCGGGCTGTTGATGGGCTCCCTGTCTGTGGTTAAACGAAAGGTAAAGTTAATCGAGGACTACCAGATAATGGCTTGCATTCTAGTATACCCCCGTCCCTCCTGGAAGCTTGCCCATGGGATCCTGTTGAACACAGTGGGGTTTGTTCTTCCTCTTCTAGTCATTGTCTTTTGTAGTTGTAACATCATCCATACTTTAAATAAGAGGAGAGCGTGCACTTACTCAGTGGAGACCAATGACAGGAAAGCCACAGTGCTGGTGTGTGCTGTCACACTGCTTTTTCTCCTGTGTTGGGGACCATTTCAAATATTCACCTTCCTCGATATACTCTATGACGCTGAGCTGCTGGACGATGACGTCTGGTTCCATGCGCTGGACATAGGAACTCAGGTGTCAACTTATTTGGCCTTTTTGAACAGTGGTGTTAACCCTGTGCTGTATGTCTTCTCTGGTCAGTACTTTAGAAGGAAAGTTAGCGCCATCTACAGGAGAACCAAGCATCGTCGCAGGGGATCAGACATGACAACGTATCAACGTTCTGTCATATCAACTTACCTCAACAGAACAGAACAAATTAAACCTGTTCAAATCAACATACCATAGATTATTATTTTCAATGGTGGTCAATTTCATTTCAGAGAGAGAGAGAGAGAGAGAAAGACAGACAGACAGACAGACAGACAGACAGACAGACAGATAGATAGATTGATAGATAGTCACATCTATGATTACTAAATCACTTAAAACAATAAATGGTAAATGGGAGACAATTCATGACTTAACTTGAATAAAAATGTTGTAAAGATGTGCTGCCAGCCCACACATTGTTTGTGGCAAGTATCCATCTTGTGCTGCAGGCCACCCACCAACTTAAGGCGTAAACAATTTTTATGTGAAGCTGTATATGTTAGCTAATAACAAAGCAGCTATTCACACACTGAACATAACCTCCAGAGTAGTGCTGATCCTGTGGATTAGGGAATCAAACAGCCCACATGGCGTAACTCACCACAAGAAAACAGGACTATTAATTGACCATGCCTTGAAATAGTCTTTATATCAACATTAGGGAGCTGATTTCATGCACTTCTGCTTCACAAACATTTCTGACACATTTTACATCTAAACCCCCTATATTCAGAATTTTCTGGATCGCTAACTGACTCAATGATAAAAGACAAACATCATACTGAAATTCTACAGGCTTACTTGTTTGACATGTTCTGTAAACACTACATTTAACAGTTTGATTAATATAGTCCAGAATTCTAGCAAAAGCTATGAAACCACATATTAGCCTATGTGGTTTGATTCCATCTTTGGAATATAACTTGACTCCTTGTTATCTTTCCAACAAAGAGTGTGTTTTTGATGACAATTTATTTTGTTACCATAAATGTAAATAGATGTATAAATAACAAAAACAAATTCAGAAATATATGCAATGAATTGATTCTTTTTATTTTTTTGTAGTGGAAAAATGAACATGTTGCGGGGAATGTATATATATATATACTTATTTATTATTAATAAAAGTATTCTTTCTGTAAACACTTTAGCAAATGTGAGTCATAAGCCCAACAATTGATGAAAATTGAATTAGAAATAGAAATAATTATTCTCTAGTTTTTCTTTAGTCTTAGTTGATGTGCTACTTTTAAGCAACAGACTGCTCTGCATTTCACCCCTTCAGTGGAGAAACAGCTCTGGCTACAACAGAGTGCTCTGCATTTCACCCCTTCAGTGGAGAAACAACTCTGGCCACAACAGACTGCTCTGCATGTCACCCCTTCAGCAGAGAAACTACTCAAGCTCTGATCTCCTGGTGCATGTCCTCAGCAGATGCTTTGTTCCTTAAATCTAGTTCTCCTAATATGATAACCATGACTGTTAGAGGTAATTCATTGGTCTAAACCAATCACGATGACTTAGTTTGGTCCATTGTAATCTTGTTTCTAACCTTTTCCAAACAGCATTTTTTTTTTTTATCAAACTGTTCCTTTAACTTAGTGACGACAGTGAAAATTGCCTGGCTTTTTTGTAAATGGCTTTTTGAGAAAAAAAAATAAAGTGGTCGTCATTCAATATGTCCTTGTGGCAACATTTGTATCTTGCATTATTATAAATTCAGTAATAAAAACATGTCTGATAAGGATCTGTGCCTCCAGTCAGACAAGTTTTACACGTTATTGAATCAAAGAGCCCCATCTATTTTTTCTTTTGCTGTTTGTCAAAGTAGGTCACAGTCCTTCAATTTATATCTTTAATGGTTGACGGAGACAGCTGTTCACGGAGGGTCCCATAAGCATATTATTTGCTATCTTTAAAGAACACTTTAGCAGTAAGTATTGTATGTATTATTTACAAGGGCAAATATTTCTACTTCACTTTATTATACTTTATGATACTGCGAATAATTTAAGAAGGCAATCATACTGTGACAACTACAGTATGTACTTTATTATGGTGTTAATGTGAACCTGTCTTGCTGAAGCATTAATGGTGTCACGAAACAAATACAATGGCTATGAAAAGTTTCACTAAAAGAGCATTTTGCATAGGGAACATTTGCATTGAAAAACAGCCTGCATGGAGGTATGCAGTGGGTTGTACACATCATCTGCCTATTTGTTGTTTCAGCACGTACAAATGTCTCATATTATCCCACAGTTTCTGTTGGCTGTAATGATATTCACGCACAGCACCGCACAGAGCAAAGATGGATCAAAAACTATCACTCAACCAAACCAACCTTTCTGCATCTGGCTCCTGCATAGCTGAAGACTTGGTGGACCAGCTTATGTATCCGACAGCCTACTCTATCTTCTTCATAGTGGGTTTCCCAGCTAACTGCCTGTCTCTCTGTGTGGCTTTGGTCCTGATATGCAAAGGTAACAGCTTGGCAGTGTATCTAGTGAACCTGTCCTTTTCTGACCTGCTCTACACCGTCTCTCTGCCTGTGTGGATCCAGCTCGCTCTGCGTCGGCCCGTGGCCGACTTCCTCTGCAGCCTGACAGCCGTGGTCAAGTTCAACAGTTTCTACGTGGGCGCCGGGTTGCTCTGCTGTATCTCAGTGGACCGTTACCTTGCCGTGGTCTACCCACTCCGCTTCCACTGGGTCCGCGAGGTGAGGACAGCGGTGTTTGTCAGCTCGTTAGTGTGGTGCGTGGAGTTGACCGTTCACTTTAAGCTACTCGCCCACAGGAGGGTGCTGCAGGCTTTCTCCTCAGTGCGTATGTGTGTGGAGAGGATGCCTATGAACCAGCAGGAGGCCACCGCAGGCCTCACCCGAGTGGTCTTGGGTTTTCTGGTGCCACTCCTCATCATGACGTTCTGCTTCCAGCAAATCATGTGGGCCATCCGCAACAGCACCTCCATGGTGGCTCAGGAGAAGAGAAAGATCTGCCTCCTTCTCTTGTTGCTTCTGCTCACCTACCTGGTGGCCTTCGGACCTTTCCATGTGGTCATGTTGCTCCGAGCGGTTCTGGAGACTCCTGGGGACTGTGCCTGGGCTCGGAGGCTAAGGGACCCGTACATGGTTCTGGTGGCTACCACCGGTCTCAACAGCATGCTGGATCCTATTATATACTGCTTGATCAGCCATAGTGCCCAGGCTGAGATGAGAAGAGTTCTGACTGCAGGCCGGAGAGTCATGAGCCAACTGATACCAAAACATGGAAAAAACCTGCAAACAGTTAACTCAATGTCGTAGGGTCTTTAACAGCAATATACAGTATTTTGTGATATGTATGTATATGATATGTATGTATATATGTATAAATTGCATATGATAGATCATTAAAAAATATGTTATTAATGTATTATTATATTTTTGTTGAAAGTGTACCATTCTGTAGTTGCTCTGGTGTGTATAATTTTTTTAATGGCAATTCTGGATAACAGAGGAAAACAGTCATGTAATCTATATATTATATTTGTGTTATAGCAGAAAATCTAGTTTTTTTTCAGATATGTCTTACTATACTCAAATTCAAGCAGATCTATTTGGAAGTTTGGTAAGAAATTCTTCTATGTATAACAATATGAAATGTCGTACAGCTTTTTGTGTGTAAGTAAGACACATAACATATCAGTTTTAAAATTATGAATATAGATTGCATGGGTAAATATCGATGGCTTGAAAGTGAACATAGCAATTTTTCAACTCGATACTTTATACACAGAATTTTATGTCAAATACAGCATTGGATGTAGGACATGCACTGGAAAGTGACCACATAGTTTTACCAGTAAAAAAACAAAAAAATTGTGCCATGCAAAACATGTCAGGGAAACCTCGCTGGACAGGATACTCAAATGTAACAATACACTGTATCAGTCACAGAAGAACTTCTGAGGGCTTATGAATCACTCATGCAAAGAAAATAAAAAAACGTTTTTGTAGTTGCTCTTATTTGCCAAAGCTCACACAAGACTCCAGCCCATGAATATACATTATATACTGTATCTGGCAGCTGCTCCTATAGGCTCTGCACGGAGATAATGCATTTACTGCACTAGGCCTTTTCCTGTTGAACAGACGGTAATAGCATTTTAGAATCCATCTTACTCCATGAATAACGTCATTCGTGGCAGTAAAATAGCAATTTCACTTTGCAAATGAAATTATGATGCCTTTTTCAACCTAACATTTTCAAAAGACTTCAACAGTATCTGCTCGTCTGTCCTGCGTTTGTACATTGCACCGTCAGGATCTCCTTTTGTTGCAAGGGTATGAAACGTTTAAATGTTTGGTGTTGCATGTCTGTCTTTTTCGTGTTGTTTGTTTATTTTTTTATAAATGTCTTTGTGTTGTGCTTGTATAACTTTATTTTATCTTTAGTTTGAGAATTGCAATACAGGTTTAATCATTTCCTTTATGCCATCCTTTAATTTTTTACCACAAGTGCAATTGAAATAGGTAAATAATCAAACCAGATAAACAATATCATTTAACACCAAGAGCACATAAGTCCAGTCAAATGTTTATCTTATGCTGAATCATTGCATATCCTTTTGTCTGCTCAGACCTCAATGAATGTTGACATTATGTCTGTCGATAACATCCGCTTGACATAACTAATTAACTTGCGTCCTTATTGACAGAACAATATTAAAGACAGGCAATTCGCATATAGACTTAGTTTTTGTAACAGGTTGGGCACTGCCCTACCCCTCAGTGTTTGTCCTCTCCTGACATACCAACTATATTGTGACATATTGCTGCCTGGTTCGGTAGCTAAGGAAGCAGTGTTAATTTCTTCCTGTTTCTTTAAGCTGGTTAAGCAAACTAGCTGCTTCAGTGATTTTCTTTGGCTTTTTCGCGTATGCGTGTCCTGGATATCAAATTGAAGATTCTCTTCCTACGTTGACAGGCTGAGAAATTGGTCAGTATAAATTGATCTGGAGAAAGACACACCTTGAGTGTGTTTTTAGAACTTAGTCACAAGATGTTATCTTATGGCAACAGAAGAAAAAAAAGCTGTTGACCTTCTTTTGCTGTGGATAATTCCTCTAATTCAGTGTGCTACCCTATAGAAAAATCAAATTGTTTTGTGCTTTGTTTTCTAAAGGTTGAGCTCTTGAATTCCTGATCTGGCATGGACAATTTCAGTCTCGCCACGAATCACACAGAGACTGGTTGCTACCCTGAGGAGGATGCAGAGAAGAGAAAGCCATTTCTACTCTTTCACCTGGCGGTCATCGTCGTAGCCATCCCCACCAACTCCTTTTCTCTGTTCGTGTCCTGGCAGCACATCCGACAGGGTAACGAGCTGGGCGTCTACGTCTTCAATCTTGCTCTGTGTGACCTGACCTTTACTATCGGCCTGTCTATGTGGGTGGACTACTATTGGACGGGCGTCTGGACCCGCGGCGGACATGTGTGTGTGCTCAGCGTCTACCTCCTTTTCACCAACTTCTACACCAGCGACGCGCTGCTTTGCTGCATCGCCTTCGACCGGTACTTGGCCGTGGTGCACCCGCTACGCTACCCTCTGATGAGGAGCGTGGGCGCGGCCACCGCAGTGAGCCTCACCATGTGGATCCTGGCGATCGTCTTTAACGCCGCCACCATCACCTGGGAGGACTCGTACGACGAGTACAGGAACGTGTCCAAGTGCTTCGACATCCTCCCCGTGACGGAGAGCCTGTTTCACGTCACCGTGGCACGCTTCGTGGTGGGGTTTGTCATTCCTGTTCCTCTGGTGGCCTTCTGCAGCCGGGGGATCTGTGTGGCTCTCAGGTCCAACCAAGCTACGGAGGAGCAGGAGCGTAGACGGGTGTCCAGGTTCCTGGGGATGGTGCTGCTCTCCCTGGCCATCTGCTTCGGTCCCGTCCACGTTGTGATGCTTGCGCGGGTGCTGGCTGGGGACTGCGGAAGCCCCGACTGGCTCCTTTACCCTTATAAGGTCAGTTTAGGCATGTCAAGTCTCAACTGTCTAGTGGACCCACTTCTCTATTGCTTCATCACTAGGACCGGAAAGGCCAATGTTTCATTAGTTGTGAACTTCATCCAGGGTAAGAAAAGGGCCAATGGACTAGCAGAGGTTTAGTCGCAGATGCAACGTTTGTCAAAGTAAATACAAAATTGTCAATAAGTAGAATGTCTACCTAGGTTGTTGCATGCAATTGAGAATATCATATAAGATTGAGAAACTAAAAGTATGTTTCAAATAGAGAGTTATTATTCCTATTACAAGTATTAAAAGTAATTTATGTTTATTATTATTGAAGCTATGTATTTTTTTGTCAAGTTGTCTATGTCTATTGTGGCAAAGGTCTCTAGTACTTTCACATCAAGTTTTGTGGTTCATGTTTATTTTTGTAAAGCCTAGTGTTTCAGAGGTCACACCATCCAGCTAAATTCCTCCGAACAATACATCACAGTGTGACATGTACTGTATGTCATTGTTTCAACTGCCTGATCTCATGTTTTACAATTTTCCATTTAATGGTACCATGTAACATTTTAAACATTTAAAAGCACTGAAAAATGGCATTGCAGTATAGACTGTAATGGATTTCTGCAGGGATGAAACAGGTTTCTGACTAGTTCATTCATTCATTCATTCATGCAGTGTGCTCATATCATACAACAATATATTAGGATTGTTCTTGGTCATGTAATTCCCTGTGGAATTGTGGATTATTTTGTTGCTTTGGAATTCAAAAATACATATTAAACTTTACTTTTAAAAATTAAAGCACAACTTAAACTAAGATGTGTGGTATTTACCTTTTGTGTACGTACAACAACTGCAGACTAGGACTGTTTAAAACGATGGTAAAAGCCTAGGTTGACCCATAAAGTCTACCTATTGAAGGTTTTTCTCACTTAACCATGAAACTTTTCTTCAAGGACCTAGTGATTCAACACCAACTGGTCGTTGATGGCCGTCTAAAAGATTCACAGTGCCCTCTTCTGTTCATCAGATGCAACTGAAGCGTACACTCACTGGTAAATTGTTAACGATTTTTGATTGACAGTCAATGACAATAAGAGCAAACATACACAATCGTGTACACATCTGATTGTGAATGTGATCTTTCTGACCAATAACTTTACCTATGTTCGTCAATGTTTGCCCACGTGCCACATGGATAATTAGCTGTCAACACTTTAATTTGCATCATCACAAATGAACTCTATCCATGTACAGCAGAGACATGTCATATGTGGGTCAACATAATGTCTGTGTGCTTTTTGGATACCCTGGTAGCCTCACCCTGCCTTATCCGGTATCCAGTAACAAAAAGTTGCTCACAAAAATGTTGTGGTAGTGCCTTGCGGTAACTTAGGACCTATGTTTTCTAGTCAGAATTCTAGCCTGTGAGCCTAACATCCTTTTTCCGTAGCATGTCATTTGTATGACTGCTTGCAGTCGTTTGAAGTAATTTGATTTGAAGTGTGGGTATTCTTTCTGCTGACAGGTAAGTAGTTGGCACGACTCAGAGACTTGCAGCTGGGCCCTCCACTACTGCGGGATTCCTGGCTAGTGTGTGAACAGTTGCGATCAGTCAAGCAACTATATGCACACAAACATGTGCCATGTTGTAAATCACTGAAACCACTAAGAAATAAACGAATTTGTACAAAAAACAGGAATACATATATTGCGGAATGAGTCAATGCAAAAAGACAAATGAACAATACTGTGCAGTAAGAGATATTACTTTGCCATTACCTATATTATTTGTACCATCAATTACGTTATATTGGTGATATATCGTATATTGGTTGTGCTGTACTGTAGGAGGCATCTTTGTGTGTGTGAGTGTGTGTGTGTGTGTGTATGTGTGTGTGTGGTGGTAGGGAGGGGGGTGGGGGGGAGGGGGGTGGATGTGCGTGGATTAAGACCTCAAATGACATCTGTCATCTGTAGCCGGATGTGCTTTTACCAGCCAAATTTCCTTTCCTTTCCTGTCCTTCCCTTTCACTTCCTTTCCTTTCCTTTAATTTCCTTCATTGTTTAATGTATGCTATTCACCTGTTATCTTTCCTCACCTTTAGTTCACCTTCACTTGACCACCCCTCCTTTTCCTCCTACATTCCCTGTATGCCTGTTGGTAGCCGTGGTGACAGGTGCCGTGACTCTCTCAGTTGTGAGTTTGACCCCAGAATTACAGCAGCAAACCTCCTGGCTCTGTCTGACAGGAATTCCCCCTTCCTCTTCTTTGAGCCATCCTTCCTGTCAGTCTCATCATTTTCCCTCCTTTCCTTTCCTAGCTGTCTATTTCCATTTCCAAAAAATACACCTTTGTAGTTTTGCAGGCGCGGGAAACAGGCTTCAACAGAATTCTATTGTGTTGTATTGTCTGTTCAATTGAATTCAGGTTTGCTGTCTCACTTGGAAGTCACAGCTCTTGACATGGTAATACGGTGTCTGTGCTTTGATCAAAATGTACCTGTGAACCTGTGAATCTGTCAGCATGTCTATGCCAAGATTATAAATCTTACATGATGACTGTCATAGATCATAACAATGCTGACCTTTATCTTGTAAGTTTACTTGTCGAAAATCAACTCTATTAAAAGTGAATTGCCATTGTGAATTAGTGTGTGTGTGTGTGTGTGTGTGCGCACATGTGTGTGTGTGTGTGTGTGTGTGTGTATGTGTGTTTGTGCATGTGAGTGCGTGTTTACTACCGTAGCCTACATCTAGACATGGTTCATAGGATGATTTATATTCTTTAATGGTGCACGATCAGACACAGACTTAGACCACAGACTCAGCAAGGCCAGTATTGATCCACTGCTGGATGACATTTATCAAGGACTGTTTAACTGGGGACAGCGGGAATGAGTAGAGGCAAAAATGTGGAGCCCAGTGACTTCTTTCAGTCTTCATTTATTAAAAAGATTGAATCTCAATTCATATAATAATAGCTGCCACAATTTTTTTCCTATTCTCGTTTTTTTCCCCTGTAATTCTTTTCTAAACTTAAGGCTTAAGTCATGTCATAATGAGCTTTGTCAGTTACAACATAGCTGCCGGTCAAGCTGTTCCCCCTGTCATGTCATGTGAGGGCAGGGACCAGTGGATGAAAAGGAAGTGGGTAGCAGCTGGCACGCCAAAACCCCTTTGGGACCTACTCCCTGTGAGCCAGCGCGACAGAAGGAGAGAGACAGCTGACCAGTGTGAGCCTGTACATTAGACACGCAAGGCACTGGGACATTGGCAGAGCTGGACAGAAGACTAACACCCAAACTAGAAGGGAAACAGGTGTCCTGACTGATACGTTTTTGGACAAACACAACCACCAACACCATGAGTCAGACATGCACACAGCCAAGCATGCACACTTACACTCAAAATACACAATATATTTTGGGGATATTTTCTTTCTTTCTAGTCCGTTGTGCTTTTTTTTTTTTGATGCACTGAATAAATTTTTTTTTTTATATATAATTAGGTTACTTTCAGTGTGAGAAAGAGAATGGCCGAATATCAGTTTTTCTGTTTAATTTTAATAAACAAATGTATTCCATCGATTCATCCATCCATCAAAAACAGCCACGGCTTATCATTTAAGTGATTTCATGTTTTGTCAAGTTATTGACGTGTTGTTGTGCACTCTGAGGTATCCTGCTAGACAGGCACTGTTGCCTGTGATAACACACTGTAAATTCAGACACTAATGAAACGCCAGGATGTGCTGTAAACCAAGTGTGAATTGACAGAGTGAGGGTTGGGCCAGAACGCCTTCTCGATACATCATGAGTGGAAGGTTGAAGGGGAGAGAGTTATTGAGAGAAAAAAAACAGAGAAATGGACAGAGAGAGAGAGAGAGAGAGAGAGAGAGAGAGAGAGAGAGAGAGAGAGGAGAGAGGGGTGTGAGGTGTGAAAGGCAGAAAGGGAAAAGAGCAGGGACGCACGCAAAAAACGTAGGCTGAGGTCACTACGACCTTAGATTCGGTTTGTTGCTCCATCACTTTCTCTCGCTTTCTCTCTCGCTCCCTCTCTCTCTCTCTCTTTCTCTGTTTCTCTCTCTCTCTCTCTCTCTCTCTCTCTCTCTCTCGCTCTCTTCCCGCACCACCTCTCCTACCTGATTAATTTCCTTGGTGGTGCAGTCAGCAAGTTTTCTACTGAATGCCCTATGTGCGTAGACACACGCTGTCAACAGCTCTCAGATAGAGCAACAGTAGGGCTTTGGGTTTCAGCAGGGAGAGCTTGACATCTACATGTCAAATGAATCACGACTCATTCTATTGTCATCATCTCCTTATACAAGAGCAGTGAGTCCCGAGGAAGTGTTTAAGAAATGCTTTTTCTGAAGTAAATGCAAAAAAACCCATCTGTTTATAATGTAATATAATATATAATATAATATAACGTTGTTCAGCATAGGTTTCAAGCTTCCCATTAATTAAATACATACTATGTGTGTAAATATAAACAAAATGAATGTTTTATCAGTAAATTCATTGCAAATGAAAAAAGGGCCAAGTATGTTTAAATAACATTTAATTTGCTTTTATTCTCCAAATGCCTCCTGAGCTGACATCTTTCTAAACGTATGTCAGTTAGAAATTCAGTTAATTTCTCACGGGCCAAACCAAGTTGCACCTGTTTTAATTGTGCTATTGAAACACTAGAAACATAAAAAAAAGACATGGTAATCACGTTTACGGACAATAAAGATGGTCAACTATGCAACGATGTTTGTGTCTTCTGTGATTTTTATTCCCAGAAAAAAAGGCACTCACTACATCGAATGTAATGCTTGCTCAAAAGACATTGTTAACAGCTTGGGCACGATGTTACAGATGATTTTGGGTCACACAATATCCACATTTATTCCATTAGAAATGCATGTGTTGTAAGACTATAGATTTATTCAAATCTTTTGGAGTAGCCGTTAGTCAATAGTATCACCGAAGTACCTGTAGATGATAAGAAGGCATTAAAAAATACATCAGAAGTGATCCTATGTTGTAGAAAATATGACAAATACCTACTTAGCAAAGCTTACAGTAAATAAGTAGAAAAGTAAATCAAAGGACAAAACTGTTTTGTTCAAATGATGCTAAAAGGTCAAAAATAAAAATACTGTGTACATGATTAGTTTGGCAATTTGAACAAAAGACAAACTAAATTATATTAACACACAAGCATGCATTTGAAACTCAAATAAATCTTAATGAAAAAAGTTCAATCTTCTATAAATGTAAAATACTTTTTTTTGGGATCTGTTCACAGACCAGCCCTAATAATCGTTATGCATGTAGATAAACGGTTTTAAAAATAGTTCTATTAAACAAACAAAAAAAGAGCATTACTTAGTGTGAATGAATGCAGTATTGTTCATTTAGTTGATAAAACCACTACACTATCCTAGAGCATCGGCCTCAGCAAGTTAGTTGATTCTAACTGGTTGGCTATTGGCTAAACGTTCATTGCAACCATGCACAAAGTGAGTAGCTGTTTGTAATTACCTCTTAGTACACAGTACACATATCCTAAGGCTACAGTTGTATAGTCAGACCAAGTAGGAGTAGGATAGGATTTCTGTAAAATAAATGCACTCATTGCCTTTTTATCCAAGAGAAGCCATCCACGCCTACACTCATTCATCAGCCCCTGAAATCAGTTTCTATTCTTAATGCCAGAAAATAGCAATTGCAGTCAGATATATCAAAGCGCAGGTCGATACTTTTCCTTGAGATAGATGCTCAGATACAGGGTCTCTGGTTCAGGGTCACATTCTCTTTAACAGTAAAAAATAAAAAATAAACATTGGTAAGGTTGAGCAACAGGATGTTGGCAAGAAAGCTGTTCACGGAGATCAAAGTAAGTCAAACACTCTCAGTATTAAGAGACACTGGGTGTTCAACAATGTAACTCTTCTTTTTGGCAACACATTTCAATGGCTATATCACAGCGACATCTGAGCAGTCCCAAACCGAAGGCATACAAAACAGAAAGGCACAATTCATCAGATAACTTTGCCATCTCTCTTCATGGGCTCGTATGGGGCTGGAGCTCTCTGTCCTCCAGCATCTTGTCACTCTCTCTCTCTTTGGCCTGCGCTGGCACGAAACCGTTGAGCTTGGTGCGCCCTGCCGGAAGATTTGATAAGCTGCCGTTTCCTGAGTTCCCTTCCTCTCCTTCGTCCTCTACCTCTCCATCCTCTTCCTCCCCACCGTCATCGCCCGGCACAGTGGCGCGGCCCATGGTTTCACACGCCCGTCGCACGTCCTCCGGGATGTGCCTCTTCACGTCGCGGTTCCGGTTGCGCTTGGCCTGCTTGGTGAGTGAGCTGAAGCGCAGGTTGAACAGGTTGTCCTCGGAGGACGAGGGCGTCTGGGGCTGCTGCTGCTGGGACTGCTCCTGCTCACTGGCCCGTCGGCCGTAGGACACCATGGCACCTCTCAGCCTCAGGTTGTTGAGTTTGGTATCGATGCTCTCCTGGGAGGAGGTCTTGAAGCGTTCGGCGTCCAGGCTGGCGAACACGGCCCGTTTCTCTGGGGAGAGCATGTCCAGGGAGTGGGCGCGCTGCTCCTGGCCCAGCTGCCGGCGCTCCATGCTGCGGATGGCGGCGGCACGCTGGAGCTTGTCGTGGACCTCCACGCTCAGGCGCCGTCGCGTCTCACGGAATTCCGCGCGGACGTTGGCCTTCCACTCCGCTGATCTGGCTTTGAACTCCCCGACCTGATTTAAAAAAAAAAAAAAGTAAATACAAAGCATTGGATGAGGAATGAACTATTTCTTAATATTAAAATAATGTAAAATTTTAGGACAATATCTGTCAACAGTAATACCTGACAACTTAAGGTGTCCACAAAGTAAAGATAGTGTATTACATAGATCCCGTTATGTATATTTGAGATTGTGCAATTACTGTGAATTGTCCGTGTCGCAACATTTAAATAGACTGAAATGAGCCAGCCAATTTACAGTCAGCATATGAAAGGTTTTATCTATTTCTCCTTTACTGAACACAAGAGCAACAAAAGTACATTCCTTTTCCCCCTGAGACAAATACTGAGACTCCCGGCCTCAAAAACCAATTCAACAACTCCTAACCACCATACTGTCCCTTCAGATCAATAGCTCTCAGTCCGCTTGTTGTCTACAGTACATAACACATAATGGCTGCCTGTTGCCGAAGCTCCAGATGAGTGACCTTTTAGTTTCCATTGCTCTAATAGAATGACAGACGCTGTAATTCAATACACCCCACCTCCTCTTTGGTCTTTTTGGACAGCACTCGCAGCCAGTCGCCGATCATGCTGAGGACAGCAGCGAAGTAGGCCAGGCCCACCAGAATCCAGAACCACACCAGCGGCTTGTACCACTTCCTGTACTCAATCTTACGGTCGCCACCTATAAATAAGAAAATGATTGACATAAATATGCTGTCATTAAAACGTTCCTTGTAGGCAGAATAAACTAAACAAGCAGATGCATCGCCAAATTAACAAAGTCAAATGGATCAAACGAATGTCCCAAACAAGTAACCACTAAATCAAAGTAAAACCTGTATTTAATTTAAATGTACAGTGCAGTCATAGGGTCTGATAACAACTATTAGCTTGATGGTATTACCTGCCACATAGTCTCCTATGCCAACGGTGGTGAGAGTAATGACTACAAAGTAGATAGCCTCTAGTGTGGTCCATCCTTCAATGTGTTTGAAGATGACAGCTGGGAGAGTGACGAATACTATACAGCCGGCCAGTATGAAGAGGATGGTGGATGTCACACGAATCTTGGTCTGGCTTATCTGTCTGTGCTTTTGCTGCCGAAAGAGAGACACATGTCACGTGAGAAACGGAGCAGAAGACAACCGTTCTCATGAGACTTACACAGGGCTGCATTAGTGCGGACCTCAAACCTTTCAAATATAACCTAATATATGAGCCTATTGATTCAACCAACGCAATTAGCAAACTAATTTGACTAGGCTCGAACAGTGCAAGCTAATTAGCTAATCATGTTTTTGTTGTCACAGAAAGTCACTAATTTAGGACCTATGTTGTCTGAAGTGAGCGACAAGGCCAGAGTATATAATTATTATTATTAATAATACATGTGTTTCCATTACGTGCATTGTGAACAATAGTCTCAGTCAACCCTGTGTACATAAATACATGTAAAACCCTGTAACTCACCTAGAAGCATTGAATCTCAACAGTCTCTCTCTCTCTCACTCTCTCTCTCTCTCTCTCTCAGCTCTCTCAGCTCTCTCCTCCCTCCATCAAAGCCCTTTACAACAAAGCACCTCACTTAATCTCAGACAGACCTATTCAGTGAGCCAGACAACAGCAGCCTCATCTGTGAAGTGAACAGACTCAGACTTAATGTCGAGGGCACATTGTTGTTACACTTAATGGGATCATAAAAGGTTTTACACAAGACATGCACTTTTCAGCGTGGGGAACATAATTCCGCCTTTAGATCATGGTTGCAAAAAGCTTTGACTACTTTATCTCATTACTGTAACAAGTGCTTACTCATGTGCCCCCCAACTCACTGTCTGTACAGTTGGTTGTACTCGGTTTGGTTTCCGTTCCTAGTTAGTGATCTGTAATGCATTATGTTCATTCACAACTCACATTCCATGTGTTCCCTATGCCAGATATTGTGTTTAATAAATAGCACTCACCCTGAATATTTTCTCCACCCTCAAGATGCTCTCAACGAAGATAGTCCCCAGCTGGTCTCCAATCCCAGCCAACAGGAAACCAAACAGTGGAATACCAAATATGGCATACAGGATGCAGAATATCTTCCCGCCCTCTGTGCTCGGGGCTATGTTACCATACCCTTGTTCATTAAATATTTGATCATGTGGAGGAGTAGGAGGAGGTAATTGATGAAGAGGAGGAAGACGAGGGACAGAAAGAAATAAGTACGAAATGATTCACAGTTGAAGCTCCAACGTACATATGTGTTTCCTGTGACTTTGGGTTCAAAGTAAATACGCTCTTAGACAGTAATTACAACTCTCTCAGAGAACTTGACTAATTACACACCCTTTGGAAGAAAAAAAGGGTGAACAATGAAGAGGGCGGGCGAGACAAAGGGACAAAGCCTTATCTTTAGCAGCACATTTGGGTTCACGTCAATCAGCTTAAAACCCATGAAGAGAGCCATGGAGCGTGGCACTGAATAAAACTGATTACATGCAAATTCACATGAAAACGTAAGATGGACCTCGCCAAACCACGAGTTCCCCTCCCCTTCCAATATCACATGATAGACAGCATTTAGACCTCACTACCTTCCATTAGAAAAGGCTGTGAAGTCATTTAGTTGTATCTCTAAAAAGGTGAATGTAGTTAGTTGATTTAGGTTAGAGACAGATTAACCTTTACTGTCTGTTTTTGCAATAGTTCTGACACGCCCCATTTCTTAATTAACATAAATAAGATTTGAATTGCCATTACTGTGTGAATTGGTAAAAGTTTATTATTTTTGAAATGTAGAGAATTTGGAAGGTAAATTCAACTTGTGTGAATTTGGGAATTCCATAGACAATATCAGCTTGAGGAATGAATAAAATCGAGGTGGAACTCATATCGAGTAGATGCAAACAGTTGGGCGCTTTCTCTTTCTTACCTATAGTTGTGATGACAGTACCAGCGAAGAAGAAAGCACTGCCCAGGTCCCAGTGACTGGAGTTATAGGATGTGTCTCCGATTGGACTCACTCCAGCACTCACAGAGTCCATCGCATGCTGAATAATAATAAACAGAAAGCATATAATTTTTCACAGTTAGTCAAAACAGACATTGTAAAAATAAAGAATTACCTAGACAAACTTATACATAGATTTGTTATCAGCAAAAAAACTAAAATAAGAAAACACCTCTGCTTTTAATTTAAAAATGTATAGCCATCATGCTGTGAAAGGAATAAGAATATTCAACTGCCTTCTGTATTGAAGGGTGTTATATAATGCACGTGTCAGCAGTTGCAGTTGAGGGATTGGGAAATGACTGTGACTATCTCTAGTTGTGCATGGAAGGTCAACCAGTTCATAATGGGATGGAAGGAAGGACAGAGGATAAGAACGAGGGGTTTGACTGATAGAGAAACAGGGGCAGGTGGGAGAGCGCTCATTGTGGCGTGCAGTGAGGAAAAGAGAGAGACAATTCAAAAGGTAAGTAGGATAAGGCGTTACGCTGGAGGTTGGGGTGGGTAAAAAGTAGGGGGGGGGGGGGAGAGAGCGTGGGGTTGGATGAGTGGTAGAGGGAGGAGACGAATGAAGTGAAACAGGGTGGGGTGGGCAGTGTTTTCCTCTAAGCCCAGATGGTTTTCCTGGGTATGAGCTGGAGTAACCGGGAAAGAGCCCTGTTCTACTGAACAGTACGTGGGAGAGCAAGGTTAACAACTGGACAAGGGCACCAACAGTCAGTTATAGAATATGGTATAAGCTTGGGAGCTTTGCTGTCAACTAATCCTGTTTATGATAGTAAGGCTTCTGTATGTTATAAGTAGTGTGTTGCCAATTATAAAAAAAAACTGAGAAAAGTACTGGCTGAGACTTCAGCTCATACAGATTGTACTAAACATGTCCTCTAAACCTCTGAACACTGAGTAAACCAAACCTATCGCAGTAAATACAACTGCATACTTGTCTGCACAGTGGATATGGAAAAACAAGGTGGTTCAAATGTTCCCCTTCTGCATGAGCAAATTTCTATGAATAATAATCTCCTACATGTTCTTGTTGAGCCACCTGGCACCTGAAGTCTTTTATCTCTCACCTCTTCGATCTAGGGGTTTTATTCAGTACTCTTCTCCTTTCATCTTCAGGTCCTTTTAAGCAGAGCAAACATCAGCCGGATAGAAATCGCCTACATTACGTATTACAGTACATCTAAGAATGAGCTTAATTTTAGTTTTAGATGCTCTGTATTCCATTCCTCCACAGACAGGAAAATGGTACTATAACTAGTTATAATAGTAGGTGGATTCTTACATGGAAGGCATCTTACTACATGCCTAAATCTACACATTATATTTCTCTGAAAATATAATGTGCTTTTCTTTGTTTGCCATTAAATAAGGGACATTTTGGCTATTTGCATTCATCAATATATAATTTATTTTGCTAAAGTAAAAAAAAAATTGCCTCATGTTCTTGATAGGGATTCCAGCAAACCCTTTCCATAAAAGAAATGTTAATCTGAGCATACTGTCAATTTGGAAGCAGCTAGTAGGACCTCATGAAATATGTATCAATCCATCTGACATATATTTAAAAGGATACAGAGAGCAGCAACGCTGAACATCGCCACACATCAAGGCCCACGGTCCCTCATAAATATGGACGATTTGAATTTAAAATAGACAAGCACTGAGGAGCTTTCTTAATTGGATTGACTTCAATTTCTAAAATTAAATTACTAAAGATAACTACAGAGCACACATCACTACCCTGTCAATACATTTTCTTTTTTTATTATTTAGGAATAATGCACTGCATTAACTGCTTTTACAGTTACAAGTAGCAAGAAGTTTATTTTTCTCCTGCCATCAGAGGACACGCAAAAAGTTAATAATATGCGCTGTGCTAAATCGAATGTGCTGATTGTACAAGACAAAGATATGATACAGCTGAAGGTTAATTAACCTTATTCTGGAGGCTAGGGGAGTTAAAAATAGCATCTTGCACATGCAATGTATTCAAATCTATTTTTATACTTTCACTACTTACAGATTACAGTACACATTTACATGTTATATGGCACACCTTGGCAAATATCAGAAATGATTTAAAGCGAAGATTCTTTGTTACTTTAAACACCTTAGCTCGCTTACTGCACTGCCACCTAATTAGGAACCAAAGCTCCTCTCGTAGTGCAGATGCTCAGCCTCTCAATATGTCCCTGCACCCTACACCCTGTGAGCTGCAGCGGGGGACTGCTCCCTGTCGGCACTGGTTCTTTAACCTTCACTGTCTTCTTAACACACAATGGGAGGGCCAGGTGGAGAAAAATATATAAATAATAATCAAGTGCCAAGCACTCCACGTTGCGGTTACAGGACATAATAGCCAGGTGTATTCCAATAGCCGGACCCTGAACCAGATTGGTGTGTCTTTAGTAAACATGGTATTGATTTTCTTTCTGCTTGCAGCTAAGCAAAGGTCAATGATTTTAGACGGGTGAGAGTAACCAGCTTACAATACTAATGCTTCATCACAGCCCTTTAACTCTATCATATATGGGAAAATGTACCACAGATGTAAATGGATTGTCAAATATGGAATATAACTTCAGATAAGAAGATTGCGGTTCCAACAACACAGCACTTGCTTTACGGCCAATCAGGTGTAACTTAAAACCAGGACATGGTGTGCATTCTTGCCCATTTGCTTGTGCGTAAGTGCACGGTTTAAAAAAGAAACTTCTGCTTTTACTACGTGGCTGCTTAATGAGAAAAGGACCATGGCCTAATAAATGAAGTGTATTCTGTGAAAAGAAGTTACGTGAACCACAGAAGAGCAACCAGGCTCGATTGGTTTTGGTGACAGCAAGGGTTTGCATTGCACCAAAACCGCATGAGTCACAGCATGGCAGGGGACAGCCTATCAGATTCAACATCCTGGTGATCACACAGTGGGTGGGCATGGAGACTCTTCAGGCATAATCAACACAAACTCTCTCTGTGTCTCTCACACAGACGCAAAGACACACACAGACACACACACACACACACACCTACACATACAACAATATACGTCACTTATCCCTCTTACCCTCCCCGTTTCCCTTCAACAGGTTTATTTTTTTTTAAAGGTACCATATAACTGCAGCTGCCACTTCTTAAACATACACACACACACACACACACCTACACACACACACACACACACACACACACACACACACACACAAAGTTGTCATATCCCCGTTTCTGCCTCTGCCAAACACTTTGACAACAATGAGTCATCATTGCTGGGTCACCACCTCCAGTGGGAGAGACGGATGAGAGACGGATGAATGAGTGACAGGTGACAGGCTTGGTGAGGGGCCTGTTAGCTGCACACAGAACTATCAGACACTTTGATGGAGTGTTTGTTTGACTGCACACCCCACAGGCTCTTCTTCAGGTGACGATAAGATTTCCTTCACTTTTAGGGTTTGTTGGGATGGTCATATATATACAGTATATATAAAAAAATAAACTAAAATAACTTGTGTCTGCTGTTTATAAATAGAAAGTGCTTTTAGTGAAAATAAACCCCCATGACAAAATGTATGTATTTGTTTGTTTGATATTAACCCCAGTGGTTTCCGCTGGCTACATCCCATACAGCTGTTATGTCATTATTTGCGCTTTGAAAGGTAAGCCTCCACCGAGGTTAAAGTTTAAATAATTTGAATTTATAACCCAGCGCTCTGTGGAAATTTGGAATGGTGCACCCCACCAAGGGTAGCTATTCCCTATAGTTGGACCACCGCTCTCCCCATAGGAAACCAATAGCAAAGCCAGCGTAGAGTGGTTGTACCACGGATCATGTGTGAGCACCCTACATCCACAGGAATCACTGCCATCCAGTAGTGAAAATATTAAATAGAGTGGTAATGAGTCATGCAAATAAATCTTATAGCTTTTTATGCTGCTAAAGGCCATTTTATACCAATCAAATTCCTTTTGAACTGTTGTCCTACTATTCACGAACTGTTGTCCTACTATTCACTTTCACCCATGATTATTATCCATCGAGTAAACAAATGTAATACGGAAGACAGGATGTCCCCTCACTTGGCCACGGTTGCTTCTATGGCTAATGGGGGAAGGCAGTGACTACTCGTCCATACAATAAATAATTGATTCCTTATGGGGCTCCCCCAGGCACACCAATGTTTTTATTTCCCTTTCCTACCTTAAGGAAACAATTCCAGTGGATTCTTCAAACTAGTGATAGCTACTTTAATGCCTCTAGGGTTGGCCGCAGTGAGGCCTTGGAAGATAGAAAAGCAAAAAGAAGAAAGAAGAAGAAGGAAGGAAGAAGAAATAATCATGATAGAGGTGTTAGAGGAGTAAACGAAGGAGAGACAGAGAGCAGGAAAGGTACATTGCTTCTCGCTGGAGCAGTGTAAATGCCGCCACGCTACTGTTTTGGAAACTGGAGCACACCAAATGGTGTGTGGTTGCCCCTCTCTTCGGGGTCGTTCTGACCTGAGACACAATGCAAAATATCTTCTTCAGGGTACACAACAAAGTGTGCTGCTTGCTTACTTGCGCACAACACGTGAATTACATACAAACAATATTGGTCCAATGGCTTTCTTTTTTCAACATCACATGCTAGGGTTGGGCTCTACACAAACTATAGAAAGGGGTTAAGTGAGGTCTTCTCTTCTAGGAGTCATGTACATCTGCTTCCTGAACGGCATCCCAGGACACTTAAGTTGGTACAAAATAATACCTTGTTTTCAGTTTCCTCTTGGAATACCAACAGAGCTGTCAGGGAGCAATAACACAGCTTCGATTGACACAGGATATCCCACCCAATATCCGTCTGTTACATCTTCTGTGCAGCTGTTTGAAATTTCTGGCTGAATAAACATTTACTAGATCCCCAACGTGAGATAAAGCTGCGCTGGCCAGCTCTTTCCATCATCTCACACTTTCACACCCCATCGTTTGGCACACTCGAGTACAGAAGGAGATCTCCATTTTCTTGTCTCCTATATCCAGCACTCTTCCGTTTGATGTATGGTGTTTTACCTGGCCCATTATTTATGCTGTGTGATGTCACAGAGCAAAGGCTAGCAGTGCCCTGCAGTAAACAGTAATATTATCTTGGGCTGATAGAAAGCCTGCTATACAGACCAGTTCACACATACATTTTCAGTATGGTATCAGTACACAAGATTAAAGGCATCTGTATAAATTGCTCCTTTCACATGTAAGACTATGCTAAATCTCAACCCAGATTTTGAACATATTCTATATGAGAAAAATGTTGATCTAGAGTAGACAAACAATTTACATTTCCTAGGTTTATTACATAAATCGTCTTGTTACCTTATTTAGCAAGCGTGGATTTACTTTTACCAACAGCTAAATCAATACCAGGCCTTAATAATTCCCAATAATTATCCCCAATATTCAGCTGTAGGCAGATTGATATACATTTGTTTTACGCTTGTTTTAGATATGTTATGTCAGCAGGAATATATTACACGGAGTCAAGCCAGCTACTTGACCTTTCACTCTTTATATACTGATACAGTAGCTACATAACAAAAACTGCTGGTGGATTGTGGCACTTCGTCACATTGATCATCGATGCATCTGAAATGTCACTGAGCATTATGGTTGCTGCAGCGGAGCCCCTAGGGATCATTTTATGCCCCGATTAGGGCTGTCTGTGGGACAGCCTCCCAGGTCAATACACACTTGGCACATATTTATAATTTACAAAATACAACCCACCAGTGGTGGGCACTGAACATTGTGTTTTCCTATTCACAGACAGGAACTCCATTTTTCCAAGTCAATGAGTCATCGACACATCAGGGCACAACCCTGACAACCAGCTAAATGTGTCCTTGCTTTTTCTTATGGTAAATTGATGTGAACATTTATTTTTACACTTTCCATGAGCTTTGAAACCAGCTATGACAAGTCACGCATTCACTGCTGAGAGTCCATTAAGCTTGTCATCTTGGTAATAAATCTGAATCTGAATTCACCCTAAACATACAGCATCTGTTTTTAAGAGTCAATAAACTCATTACAACAACAATGGCCTTTAAACGGCATTCATCTCTACAGCATTCAGACAGAGGGTGTCACAAAAGACTGGTTCTGGAGCTCGAAATACATTAATGCCACACTATAATCTGTAAACATGAGCCTTTAGGAAGAAGGAAGAAACCATTTGCACCATGGTAACAATCACATTTAGCTTTTATTCCCAACATTTACCTGGATGAGGGCTTCCAGCTCTGAGGGGCTGACACAGCCGTGTCTCTGCAAGAAAGAGGCCTTCTCCAAGGTGATGCTGTCCTTCTGGTTGCTCTCAAAAGGCTGCTCCAGTGCCCGGAATACCAGGCCACCCACCACCAGGTAGGCCAACACCACTATGAACACGGCCAGCACCGTCCTCCATTTCATGACGGAGTGAAGAGCCGAGAACTCGTAGCTGCCGTCCATACTGGCCACCACGCTGGCTGAGCGGGAGGAGATGGAGAGGCGTGGCAGCGGACAGTGACCGTTAGGCCTGGTCTCACAGTCCAATGGGTTCTGCATGGCCGCTACGCTGGCCTGGACCAGGTTAGACTGGACCATCCCTGGCTGGACCTTCTTGGGAGGGGCCAGGTTGGTTTGGACTGCCTCTAAGGAGAGAAACGGGGAGATTAATAACTTTGTCATCAGATAAAGGATTTTATTATGCAATTTTTAAAATTATTATTATTCTGATAAAACTGCCCAGATCAACTAACTCCGGTGCTGCAATTCAACCCTTAATAATGCAGAATGATCTTGAGAAATTGTAGGGTGGTTGCTTGGAATAGGGTCTGTTAGTCAGTCCTTCCCAAAACAATTACAACAGTGGATTACTTGTTGTAGAAATGGTAGAGTACTTTACTCTCTCTCTCTCTCTCTCTCTCTCTCTCTCTCTCTCTCTCTCTCACACACACACCAGCACCAGCACACCAGCATCTACACACACACACACACACACACACACACACAGTTGAGTGATGATGCATATATAACTGTATCCCAGCAGTCTAATGATGAAAGCTATTAGTACTGTGAGCTGGAACCTACATTATAGCCCATGATCATGAAGGAATGTTTACTATACAGGAAATAAATGTCTAAAGAAAATAACCTGTTTGTCTTTTTTTCTATTTCAATGGGGACTACTTAGTGTTGATGTTAGACATACCACAAATGATTGGGCTGAAAACTATTTATTCACCTCGGCCCTTTGTGGTTTGTATGAAAACAATGATCTACCACAGGCCATTGATTTTGGAAGTCCAAAACATGTTACAGTAGTCCATAAATGTTGATCAAGAAAAAAGTTAATTACGAACACACATACACAGACGAAAACACACAAATGCGGACACAAAGATACATACACAGACACACTGAAACACGTACACACGCACTGACATTGTGTCTCAAGGGCATCCAGGAAGTGTTACACTCTTATTCAGTAGCTTTAGATCCTGTTAGTTGATCCTTTGACATGAATTAGGAGTAAATTAATCAATGCTGGCTGATGTCACAGTGACGGGAATACAGCAAAAGACTAAACAACACGGGGCACTTTGAATTACCATAAGTGGGTGGCATGATCAGGCTATTTTTAGACCATGAGAACCATATAACAACAAATGAAAAAGGGGAAAAGGTATACATCCATTCCCCAAAAATGTGATTTGTGAATTGTGCAGTGGTAGACATTGACTTTTTCACTTGCCAATAATCTTAAAGGCTTTGGTTGACACAGTGTTTTAATTGGAGTTCCATATCTAACATAATAACACACTTACAGTATACTTAAGCCAAAAACCTAAGACTGACAAAATAATTTATTGCTTTACACATCACATGAGTGGAATTGCACACGTCAGCCCTTCTCGGTAACTCCCACACCACATCACAGGACTGTCGAACTATTGTTCTCTCAATCTAAGAGAGTCGATTTGAATTAGCTCTGGAAAAACAGCAATCCAACATATAGGTTGACAAATGTTTTAGACATAAACGAAGCATCAGATTAATACTAAAAAAAAGTAAACTATATGGTTTAGATATAGGTGAGAGATATTTTTACATTGATTCAGTTGCCTAAGAAACACTTGTCTAACATTAACTTGAAAAAAAACTAAACATGAACCCTTTCTCATTGGTCTTCATAATTCCTCAAATTAGATTAGGTTTATGGGGGTAAGCATAGCTTCTAAATGCTTCTATTTCTCTGTATTTTAAATTGCAGGTGTAAAATCTGGCTCCCCCCCCAAAAAAACATGTCAAATGTGGCACAGTAGGACATTTGAATTTTTTTTTACCAAAATCACCATCAGAGGCATGAGGGAATACATCTGATTATTTTAAAGTGATATGGTTACTGTAACTGCTTTAACAAATGCCAGTGGGAAAGATGTATGCAATAAGAGAAGAATATCCTAAATTAACTCACGTGGCATAATGGCTCACACAAAAATGGAACCCCCAACTAGAAATGAATGACGGTTGGTAACCTATGGCTCTCTGCCCAATAATTCTGTAAGGAACAAAAAGGATGGTTGGCATCTCCCCAGACCCCCACCCCATGTGTGTCTAAGACCCCGTTGCGAAGCGTGCGCTCTGTAGACACAGCTGAGCCCATGGGAAAGATAAGAAACAGCCCTTGACTGAAAATATAATTGTGGGTGGTGTACAAATTATAAAGAATACAAATGTCAAGAAAATGTTTAGAAAAGGTTGTTCTAAAAATAAAAGATTAATATAAGTAGCACTCTTATGCATTGTTCTCCAATCTCTATCAGTGCTTCTGAAAACTGTTTTTCGCAATAAAACATATGAACATAAAGGCTAATCTAACCCCTATTTTAAATTAACAAACACCAATATTGTCCTATTGCCAACAGGCCTAAAAAAATTGTGAGTGATTACCAACCTTGCTCCGGGTCCCAATTGACTTGTTTCCTTGGGTTTTCTATAGGAAATTTCATTGCTGTCGCTATTTTCAGGACGTAAATCTGTAATAAATATGCTTGTAAAAATGAAAGAGATATGACTTGACCAACTTGCGTCCTTTTTTCATATCTGTCTTAATATTTGTATAATATAAAAAACAGGATATCGCTTGGTGCTGTAGGCTACACGAAAAAGCGCAGAGGATAAACCGATGCCACAGCCCATTGTCTCGCCCAACCTGCCTTGCCAATCGCGCATGGTGCCGGTATGTACAAATTGACCGCTGTTAGCACTTGACGTGCTGTTTAAGGACCACCCTACACCTCACTTCACTCACAACGAACAGAACCATCTGGTCAGAGGAGTTTGACATAGCCTATAATAAAGTCTATAGCCTATATTGACAAATGGGAGGGCTCAATTATTTGTTTAATAAATAAGCTTTCCAACTATTGCTCAAGAAATAATAACAAACCAAACAATATTGAAAATTTATTAACTTTCACATTTGAAACAAACCCATTACGTTAAAATAATAAAAATCTCTGGAGTTAATTAAAATCTGTTGTTTCTGACAAGAAGAATCAAGGGTGTGGGCTCACTGGCAAAGCCTGTAGGCCTATAGAAGCAATAATCAGATGTTGCATCCTTAGGCCTGATAAAACAAATCGTCTCCAAAACCAAACAACTAACCTGTGCAAGCATTAACAGTATTCTGTTAAAAGCATATTCAAGCACAATATAATTAAATCTAAATCAGATTACATCCAATTTACTGATTTCCGTGTAAACTAATTCCTGATGGATGCAACAAATTCTGTTTGAATCCAATAGAACACTTTGAAAGTAGTTAACGTAATCGTGAGAAATGGATAATAGAATAAAGTATCTGGAGTCATAGGAAGCATCGATTTCCCATTTCAGAACCATTCACAATAAATAAAAAAAATTATATGAGCCTATAAACAATCCTAAACTAAAAGTGGCGACTGCTTTGCATTTGCAATAGCCTACGCTCAATTCAAATTCCCGTTCCCCTTCTTCATAATATCGCTTTAATTGAAGCAAATAATTTTAACAACACCAGTATTAAAAAGTGCCGTTTAAATAAAATAAACTCTGAAGAAAGCAATTTTGGAACGGAATTTGAACGTACCGGCTATTACGTCATGACGCAATAATACTTAGCAACCAGCATGGCGACGGGGAAGCTTCCTTTAATCTAGTGGAGTTTTGATAGCGCCAGCAAATTTGGCATATGGATTAAATGTTTAGCTACATTACTTGTACATATTTATATATTTTACCAATATATATATATAGATATTGGAAGAGTATGGGATACGCTGAGCATATCATGGAAACCAAAAGAGGTAACGTTTTGAACAAGCTAGTGAGCTAACGTTACATTAGCGTACTTTGCGATTAATCTGCTTGGTGCTTGAAAGTGTGATCATTTTTCCAGTCTGTGCATTGTTCCATGCAGGCTCCAGGCTCCAGACGCTATTAGCATTTTATTCAAATGATAGTTAATGCGTTCTCTGATCCACGACAGACCTAAGTGGATTTAGAATGAGAGGACAATCACAGATGAGTTTAAAAAGTAGCCGTGAGTAATAATTTGATACATTCAGTGATTGAGAGACAATTTGTAATATATGTTGTTTTATCTTTTGTAACTAGCATTACATTTCTAACATAATTGTTTTTATCATTATATGAAAAAAAACGTGTTCGCTAACAATTCCTTTTTTGTTGACAGCTTTCTGCCCTAAATCATCAAGCAAACTGTCTCAGTCCATTATCCAAGATCACATGGTGTCTCATTACAAAAAGGTCTACTCTGCTAAATGTAAGTTTGTTATTGGATAGAGCCTAGAGGCAAATTACATCTCCTGTTTGCACCGTTCAGACTATATTGTTGCTTTAAGCTAAATATGTTTTTATTTTACTTAAACATACAGCCCTAACATTTTGCTTTGGTTTTCAAATCAATATTTTGGCTTGTCATAAGAGAACGTGTCTTCTGATATTTTGCTGTTCTATAGCTGCCATTGATACCTCTGTGCCCAAAAGTGTGACACACAGTGTGAAATGTAAGTACGAGACATCTAACTTAAAGCTCTACTTTCACCACCAAAGTTGATATGCCATTTTCAGAACAAGTAGGCAGCACTTCATGTTGCATGTGTTTTCATAGTTTTGCATGTCATTCCTAGACAATGACCAGATACATCGGGAACGTTCACGAATAGAGGGACGTCCTCAGTCTGCACACTCTACTTCCCGGACAAGCAGTGGAGCCAACATCAGAGCCTCCTGCTCTTCAGCCCAGGTAATTGTGCTAGAGTTTGTTGCCCATTTAGTATCTATCATGCAAATTCTTCATTGGTCAAAATTTTACTGCCACAGATACAAATAGGGCAAAACTGAATAGCCTCTGAATTCAAATGTATTACCTTGATTATGGTTTTCTTATGTATTATTCACTTCAATTTAAATGTAAAGGAAAATAGATTGAGAAGACTCAAAATTATATTAATTTGATATGTTTTTTAATAATTTTTTTTTAGAGCAGAGTTTTTGCAGAGGAAAGTCCTTATTTCTGCCTTGGAAGTTCCAGTGTCTCAAACCCACGTATCAACACCTCCTTTCATGCCAAGCAGATAGTTTATCCATCATACACATTGGGCAGCACCCTAAGCAACTTGCACCTCATTCGACCCGCTTCCGAACTCAGCTATGGAAGGACAGACAGGCAGCACTTATCTCGTTCCTGCACAGCTTCTGGCACCCAGAGTAGCTATAAGGCTTTCATGGACCCCGTCCAGAAAACTTACAGCGGTGACCTGCTTCAAAAACATGCACATCTTTTCACTCCGGACAAACCTTTCATTCCAAAGACCCTGAAATCAAATAAGACTTCCTATCTGTCACAGTATCGCTACTATACACCACCACAAAGGAGGCCTGACCAGACTGGTACCAGTCCTGGACTGATACGTCAGGAGACAAATAATGGAAGGTGTGTTAAGTTCAAGTGCTCCCTTCTTGTCTCCCTGTGACTGCTATTCAAATAATAGTTAGAATCATTTTTATATGTTAAGAAATAGCTATTTATATTATAAATATTTATATGTCAACATTGAGCAAGGACAAGAACTAGACAGTCATATTTTTAAAACCATTTGAGTTACATCGTTTCTGTTCCTTGTTGGCAAGAAGATGGATGGATCACGTTGTGTAGATCCCTGTTTAAAATCAGTTCAGCAGAATGCTTCGTTTAGGCACATATTTCATGAAAAGTATTGTGAATTCCTTTTTTATTTTCTTCAGCATGCAGAGCAAAGAATACTTATCAGCTGACTTCGATGATCCTCCCCAGGTAAGCTGAATACATTCAATTGAAATTATATATATATAAAACTGTCCCATGCCACTATTTACATCGGTAACATTTCAGTCAGGTAGACTTTCACTTTTGAACAAAAGGTTTGCAGTTAAATATGTAATGTGGACGCAATACTCTTTAAATGCATAGTTTCATTTGATGGGATGCCTGCATGATACAAAATGATTGACACGTTTGATCACACAGAATAGAGAAAAATGTGATAGATCTTGTAGCAATGTCAGGTTCTTGCCAGAAGGTAAATTATATAAGGGTAGAAGGTGAAGGGAACTTCAATCATATTGACAGCACTGCTTGGCTGGCGGTAGTAGGTAACAGCATCCAATAAAATACTCTCTCAAATTGGTAGAGCAGAATTATCTGTGCGTCAAGGTCAGTGGTAATACATTGATGGATATTCTGGCAAGGTGTAAACAAGTGTAAACAATTCTGGTATAAACACATCTAAATCCATACCAATAAAAGGCCAAATATAGAATGTGTACACATGTTTAAACTATTCCTTTATTTTCGTCTTTTTTTCAGGGGCTTAGTACAACTGAGCATGAGTGGTCAGATGATGATGTCACACATCTTTCTTTCTCTGGAAAGCAAAGCAAGGGAATCCACAGCAGAAGTATTGATCACTATCACTCACCCTTTAGGTAAGCCTATTTATACTGTGTATATATAGATATAGGTTGCTGTTGTAATGCATGTACTTTACAAAGTGGTTAAATGCCTTTTCTCTTTTAGAGCACCCTCTCCAGACGGTATGAAGTCTCCCATCATGCAAAGAGTATCTGCAGAGTAAGTTCCATGGTTTATAGTAATTTCAAGCTTAGCTACTTGAGTAATGGGTCCAGTTACAGTTTATTTTTTATCTTTTCAACATCTGCGTTTTAATTTTAAATTAGCTGTCTTGAGTAGCTCATGTTTCTTGTGATTCACAACGTCAGTTGTTGCTTTGAAATCTACAGACTGTTCTTTAACTAGATTAGATGAATCTCTTCCGAAATAAGTAAATTAACGTTCCTTAATTTCTTTACAGGGAAGACGAATTAATGTACCTTGAATTTATTGCTGATGTAACAAATGAGATCCTGGTACGGGGACTTTTCTCTGACAAGTACGTCCCTTTTGAGTTAACTGTTCTATGGACTTGACAAAGGCCTTACAATTTACAGCTAATCTCTTGCTTATGTTGGGTCATAAACCACAGGAGATAACTCATTGGACTCAATACTGAATCATGAACACCCTAACAGTTGTTCAAACAGCGGACTGGGGTCGATAAGATTGTTCGAGCTTTATGTCATTTTTGGAGAATGTGACGGTTTTTATTTCCCATGCTAGGTTGCTAGAGCGTGTGTTTGAAAGGCATATTGACAGGAATAGACATCGACTGGATGAGGTAAGTGTTGTCGCTGTTTCAAATCATCTGACGGCAGATTTAAATTTTACATACTGAGACAGCACAAGGTATTAATGGTTTCATGTTAATGTTTGGTCAAGTGGACATTTCACGCATATAATTGTGTGTCAAAAACATTTTATGATTGTCTTAAGCGTGTTTTGACTTAAAGATGGCACTAACACTCCATTTTTTCTACTTCATTTTTTTGTGATGAAGGATAAAATGCGCCACCTTCTGGAAGTGTTGCGTAAAGACTTGCAGAGTCCAGTCAACACACTTACTTCCAGTGCCGAGCCTGATAAAAATAAAGTGGGCAACCTGCTGCATTCTAGACAAATAACAGCTTTTGACCCAGGGTTTCCACTGTTAGAGACCAAGGAAGTTGATTACCTTTTCTCCTACGCATCTCCTCGCAACCACTGTGAGCCTTTTGAAAGCGCAGTGCCCTTATTAATTTCCAAACCATTACACAGTAGCTTGCATGAGAGTATTGCTTCACCTGCTGAGCCAGGTACTGAGGACATGGAAGCACTGCAACGGAGCCCTGGGTCTCCTCACAGCGATCATGGAAGGGAGATTGATTTGGCCAATGAGTTTGACACCCATGTCAATCCAGTAGACAATCATGATGCACTGTCAAGAGACCTGGAGTCTTTGAGTGTGTCTGATACACATGATGGCAACCAGAAGGCCTCTGACCAATTTATGAATACAGAAGTCTCCCTCAGTGATGATGAATTCTGACTTGTTCTGCTTTTAGAAATAGTAAATGTTTTTTTCTATTTATACTTGTATTACTGTTATTAATGGGGACTACTGCTGCAAAGAAAACACTGGACATTTTCTCAACTTAACCAGAACAAGGTATATACTTCATATTCCCAATGAGGTGCCTGTGTGATAAATGCAATGTATTACAAATGTCCACTTAGTGAGGCATCTTGCTGATAAAATATGAAAGGAACATGCAGTATTGATTTGTTTTTAATTATGCTAGTCGTGAAGTATTGGCAGGCAAAGCCTTATGAGATCAATCTCAAATAAATAATACATTGAGAAAAACTCCCAGGTGGCATAAAGCCAGATGGGAGGGGTGGTTGTTTGTTGACGCTTTTGATATTCAAAAGCTTAGTTTGCTCTGCATGTTGAAGCAGGGCTCTTAGCCTGTTAAACCAGACATCATATGCTAGTATTGCCATTTAGTTACACTTTTAATGATGTGATAATGTGAGTTTGGCATGTACTAAGCAGTGCTTGCTTCAATTCTATGTGATGATAGGCAAAATGATTACAAATGTTCCTGGACTTGCCATCAAATATGTAGTGTTGGTGTTAATTTGTTGATTGGCATATGTAGTTGGTTCAGTTCTTGACTAACATTTCTTAAGCTTGCTTTTGAATTTAGGCAATAGGATACATTTTCCCCCACTGCTAATATGCAATGATTTGGGTTGCATACATTTAGCTTATCAGCTAAAATTGTTGATACAGCCATTGAGTTTTTCACTGTAATAACTCAGAAAAGGAGTGTATAAATATAAACATATATACGTGTGCTGTCTTGTTTTGAGGGTGTTGCTTATCAATATTAATGCAGTGTGCTCTCTGAAATGTAGCTAACAAGCCTGTGCTTGTAAACAATAGTTATATTTAACTTGGTCCTATGTGTGTTTGTGGATGATCATTCAGAGGACAGTATTATCTTTGAAAGTGTAGCAGTGATCTGGAACCTTTTATACATTTATATTAATCAGATATCTTGTAAGAAGCAAATGCACTAGTAAAACAGTTGACTATATGATTCTATATTAGAGTAGCTTTTTAATTTATTATAATGAAATGGTTTAAGATTTCATACAAATAAATCTTAAGAACTGACAAACAATTTATGAAGGGTTCAGTTTTTTTTTTTTGGTTTCTAGAAATCCATTCCTCAAACACAATCATAAACACATTCCTCGCTGCAAGACACTGGGATGTCTGTGAAATAACACACACAGTAAAATGTAAACAGACAGCAGCAGTTTCAGCATTGGGCAACAGTCCCATCTCTGGCATTTTCATTGCCTGGCATTCCAGCTGTCTGATGTCATTGCCTCAATCCGTGATGTATCACGCCGCTGTTCAAGAACTATAAATTAAAGTATAATTTTTAATACAAAAATATATACGTTATTTATATATTGTTTAAATTAATCCATTTTAGTAATACATGGGAATTATACAAAATAAAGAAAACATGAAACCTAACTGCAATTATAATGATTGGAAAGTGGAACCGCGGATGTAGATGAGTTGCACTTGTTGCGCTTTCAGCAGGAAGTGAAGCACGGGAACTCAATTTCAGAGCATAGCTTGCTACAACAACGGAATGAGTTGCATGGGGTTTTGCGTTTTGAGCTTCAAACATATTTTAGCAAGTTAGCTTACCTAGCTAGTAGATAGCGTGGCCGTTAAGATATTATGAATGACATTTTAGCAATCAATATTGATGGAAAAACTGGATATTTTTAATCAAGTGGGCCAGTTGCTTCTGACAGGTAAAATATATATGCTATTTGCTTGTATTTAACGTTAAAGTTACTTGGCTAAACTGTTAGTGTTAACGTTAGCTAACTTCTCAAAAAGAGCCCGCTAACGTTTTTAGCTTAACGGTACCATGCCCAACCACCTAACTGTAGCCAACGACAAAACAGTTACTAACTTCTTGCTAATTACCATGCTGGTGTTGCCTATTTATTGTAACTTTTTCTGACTAACTTGTCGTTAATCACGTATATTATAGGAGTAAATATTAGCTGGCCTTGTTGTTGGTCCTTTGAAAATGTACTTTTTAACTAACGTGTCAAAGTACAGAATGTCACTACTAGTACTACTAGCTAACCTTATCCAACGTTAAGTCATCAGTCACTGGCAACAGTCCTTTAAAGAGGCACAAGTTGAGCCTATTTAAGAATTAGAGGATTACTGCAGTAGCTTACGTTACTTCACTTTGGTAAGGCCAAGCTTGTCTAGTATGGGTCATCTGTGGCACTAGATAGAGTAAAATCCCATGTGTGAAGTGTCACCGTCTCCTTGTCTTGGTAACTGTCAACGCCCTTACCATGTTGTGCTTGCCAGTCTGTAATGATGTTGTTTTTTCAAAGGATGTTACTTCCAAAGTAGTAATAACATTCACAGTGCTATTTGTTTGTGGTCTTTTCATTCATTGATGCCTTAAATACGCAACAAGGATGTATGCACATTTGACCATTGTAATAGAATGTTGAGTTTAGTCACACAATGTAGTTAACAGTCTAGACTTAAAAAGCACCGAATATGTTTGACATAATCTAAAAATAACATTGAAATGACCAGAATGGTCATCAAATTTATTTTTGGACTAATCAGCTTTTCGATCTTCTTTATAGATATATTTCTTTATTGGTATTTAATGAATAAAAGCCTCTTGCCTAGTTGATCTCTGCCACTTTTGAAGCTGAACTTTACAATCTCCCGTTTTCTCTCTGTATAGGTGTGCTCGTGACAAGTGAGTGATTATTTAAATTTTTTATCAATAACCAGAAGGACAACGTTAAGAAAAAATACTATTCTGGATTACCCAAGTACCCACCCTGCAAAAGAACTGTGAAACATGCCCTTGCCATTTGGCTTAAAACTCAAAAGGACTCGAAGGTATACTGTCTCAAGTAAGAGCTGTCTAGTCACCCGGATTCAGCTGCTTAATGAAGAGTTTGTTGAGTTTACACTGTCCGTGGAGAGCACAGGCCAGGAATGTTTAGAGGCAGTTGCTCAGAGACTCGAGTTGCGGGAGGTATGTATGATCTTGCGAAAACACACAAGCACTGATTGTAATCTTCAATGCAAGCATAGCTGTGATTCAATGGGACCCTGTCAAAAGACTCGCAAATTGCATACTTGAATGTGACTAGAAATAACATGTGTTAAGAAATAACAAATACCAGATACACTTTTATTGCTGGTAGGGCTGTTGCGAGACTGCAAAAAATAGTGGGCCACAATACATCTTCATAAACACCATTATAAAGGGAATTTTAAGTCAATGTTAGAAATTATGCAACATAGATACAATGTGATACAATGCCATGTTTCCATCGTGTCAGGGTTCCTGCTTGTAACATTTTAAAAATAGCAATTCTAGATGCAGAGCCAGCATTTATTGATTAGAAAAGCCTGATTTATTTTTTATTGGTTTGTTCTCATGTTTAATAAAGTCCTTCTTCACATTGCACATGTGTCTATTACACTACTATTAGGGTTACAGGGCTCAACAATAAGGCTTAACCGTTATGCTATAAAAGTAATTAAGCCACACATAATCAATGCCTTGGCAAATGTCCACAAATCTCTGGTATCCTTCACAGGGACTGACTTTTTGTTTTGCTTTGCAGTCTCAGCTTGACATTTGGCATACAGGTCACTAATGAGTGAATATGCATTAGTCTTTATGTTGATTGTGCAGGTAACCCTACACTTTGGACTTCAATATATTGTTTTATTTGACACTTTTTCTTATTAAAGTGTAGTTGTGACCAGTTCCAATATTTTGGATTCCAGGGTATCTGATCATGTCTGCAAATTGATTTGTCTAATTAGAGATAACACATGTGAGTTATCTATTTCAAAGCACGTAATGGGTAGAAAATGTATTAATAGTCAAGTCTGTATGTAGTGTTGTTTTCAGGTCAGGTTTCTGGCTCATGTTCAAGACGAAATTGGTAACAAATTATGTCATCAAAAGTTAGCCCTAGAAAGTAACACAGCTTCATTGTGGGTGAAAAGCAGCAATGACATATTATGTCTCGTAATTTCCCCTCTCTATAAACAGCAGGCCCACAAGTCATTCTACTTAGCAGTGTTCATTGTATGATGCCCACTGCTCAGCTTGAGCCAGACAGTCACAAGACTCACCAGGGAGTGGCTGCGTTTAGCTTTCCTAGAGTTTGTTTGCACAGTTCAAGATTCATTATCGTGCTGGTCCGTAAAGGCTTACATTTCCATCTTTATTGGAATGATTATATTGTTTGAAAAGTTGGTCTTCTGATATATTGCTCTAAAAACAAATTGGGGTGTTTCCTCTCTAAACTCTGATATGTCACATTTCAAAAATATCTTGGCTAGGCTACGGTGAATCTGAAATGCGATACGATAATAATCCCTGTGGTTAGTCATTTTTGGATTATTGCATAGTGTGCCACAACACTTCATAGTGCTAGGCTAATTATCCCCCTTTCTGTTCTCTCCCCTCAGATCACCTTCTTTAGCCTGTGGTACTATAACAAACAGAACCAGCAGAGATGGATCGACCTGGAGAAGCCCCTGAAGAAGCAGCTAGACAAGTACGGGCTGGAGCCCACCGTTTACTTTGGAGTTGTCTTCTACATCCCCTCTGTGACCCAGCTCCAGCAGGAGATCACAAGGTGAGCTTCCAGAGTAACCCGGGTAGAGAGAACCTTTGTCTTTGTCACTCGTCTACATAAAAGTCTGAGTTTGCGTTTCATCTATGCTGTAGTCACAACTCAGAATTACATGAGCAGTAACCCAGCAGACTCAACCAGTCACTCAGTATAGGGTTGTTAAGGGGCCTAATAGCTGACTTTTAGAGTTGTTTCTGTTAAGTAATGTTTTTTTACTTATTTTTTACAGATATCAGTTTTACTTACAGTTGAAGAAGGATGTTCTGGAAGGACGTATCCCTTGTTCCATAGAGCAGGCTATCCGTTTGGCTGGCCTTGCCGTCCAAGGTAATGTACTGGCCTGCCCTGAACTGTATTACTCTGTGCAACTTACTGTGTGGCAACAGACACCAAAGTAAGTTCAGGGCTTGTGTTGTTGTTCGAACCATGGCCAACTTCCTAATTCATGCCACATTGACTCCACACTGCAAGCTTGTTGTTGGATTCCAGGCCTCCAGCTGTATTGATTTTCAAACGGTTGACTTTCTACCTACAGAAGTGCAATCTTATTTCCCAACCACAACGCCTCATGTGATCTCAGCTCACTCGGAGAACAAACTGAATTTTTTTTTATTGCATCAGAGCAGTGTTGTTTTTTCTCTCTTCATAGTCCTAGTCAGTATTAATGTGACTTTAACTCTTCCCTGTTCAGGTACTTAATGTCCAATAAAACCATGTATTATCATGGATTTGTTAATGTTCGGCACTTCAGAAACTCCATCAAGACTAGACCAACCCTATAAACTAGCCGTGTGTGTGTGTGTGTGTGTGTGTGTGTGTGTGTGTGTGTGTGTGTGTGTGTGTCGGAGTGCACGTGTCTTTGTGTGTGTGTGTGTGTGTGTCGGAGTGCGTGTGTGTGTGTGTGTGTGTGTGTGTGTGTGTGTGTGAACACTACTTGCATGAGTCCTTAGCCTGACATCTCCTCCTCCAACTTTTGCTCAGCTTGAAGAATCTCAGACACTGCTGGCAAAGTTATATCAGGCAGTGCAAGTTACTGGCCTGGGTGTTAACATAGCTCAGTTGCTGAGATCACTTTCTGCTGCAGCCAAGTCTAAGTGCCTGGAACACAGTACAAGGTGTGTGCATAGGCTACCTTGAAAGAATGCCATGGGGATGTTGCTAGCTATGTCATTAGCAAACCGATATGTAGAAAATTTTCTATTTTTGCTCCCCATAGCTGCATGGGTTGAGCCGATTGGGTTTGTAGCTTTGTGCCTAGCCACTTCCTAGGATACCCGACATAACTGTGAACATAGCTAGCATAGAGACCGAGCATGCCGTGAACGCTGGGATCACTACTACGGTTTCAGACCGTGAAGCAATACCCTGCCGTAACAAACGAGTCCCCTGATCTCCTAAAATTAGTCTGCCTTGTCATCATACGCTGCAGCTTTCCAAAAAGGCATCACATCAATCTGAAAAAAACTTTTCGTGCCTCAGCCTGCTCGTGCTAGTTACAGAAATAGACTCGCAAGAACATTTAACTTCTATCTCAGACAACTGTAATGACTTAATCTAGTAGTATTAGCATTCACTTATTTACCATTTCTAATTTCTCTCTTTCTCTGTCTCCCTTTCACGTTTTCTGTTTCAGCCGACTTTGGTGATTTTAATCGATATGACTCGCAGGACTTCCTTCAGAAGTTTGTGCTGTTCCCTATCGTAAGCACACTTTTTGGTTTTCCCTATTTTGTCACTTGGCAACTAAGAACCATTTCAAGGTTCCATTGTACAGCATTACATGTTGACAACAGTCTACCAGAGAGTTGACCTGCTTGCTCCGACTCTCCTTGTGCAGGGCTGGATCCAGGATGAGCGTGTCTTGGAAGAGGCCACTCAGAAGGTGGCTCTTCTCTACCAGAACTACAGGTGAGAAGGATGGCCACTCCCCCTCTTAACCAGCCTGTTGTTCCATCTGTGCCACAGACAGTCATGCCTTTCATTTCCCTCCACTGACAAACACCCCAACATCTCCATGCTGTATGACGCACCGCCCCTAAATTGAGTCCAGCTTCATTCCATCCTGCCATTGGGCCCGTCCACGGTTCTCCTCTGCTCATCTGGTCCGACTTAGCGGGCTGTGCGTAAGCCCGTCTGACCACAGGGTCCTGGCATGTGATTTACAATCAGGCGGATAAAAGAGCCAAAGGCAGAGCTGGCCCAGCACCAAGGCCCCAATCTCCTCGCCAGCCCAAGGACAGCTGTTTCTCATCCTCCCATTCCTATCTGCATGTTTTCATCCTCTGGTTTCATCCTTCCCATAAGGGCTGGCAAGCTCTTGTCTTAGTCTGGCTGGACAGAGCTCTTAAAGCCCAGAACATCCCCAGGAATAGTTCTCATACTCTGGCTCTGGTTGAAAGCAGGGAGGAGGGGGTTCAGGTTAAGGGTAGAGAGGTGAGAGGCGAGAAGTTTTTAAATACATGTCGTCTTCATCTCGCTGGTGTTTATAATGGGAGTGCTATGGTGTGTCAAATGAGGTCTTAATGACAAATAGAATGGGTGAATCATCATGTTTTATATTCCCTAAATTGAATCTGTTATGATGGCTGCTTTCCGTCCCTAATCTATGTTAATACAAAAATGTGTGTTTGTTTTTGTGTCAGGGGGCTTCCTGCTCCAGAGGCAGAGATGCTGTACATGCAGGAGGTGGAGAAGATGGAAGGTTATGGCCAGGAAAGTTACCAAGCTAAGGTGAGTCATAAATCTAACCAGCACATACTGCAGCCTTAGCACTTGGCTGCCCTAGACACTAGATGTGACTTCTACACATAAAAGTTAACATTTACGAAGCATGAAAACCACACTTTATTATATATATATATATATATATATATATATATATATATATATAATTTTTTATTTTTTTGTTTTTTTTTAACCAAAATTAGTTCCGCTCACATTCCCATATGTCTTTAATGATTATGTTGATCCACCATAAGCCTCATAGTTTTCTTCTCTCCTTTGCTGGGGTGGGTTAAGCTGCAGTGTCATGGTGGAGGTTGGATTCCCATCTGTGGTCTCTAATGTTTGTATCCTACCCCCACCTCAATAGGACAGCCAAGGCACAGATATCCTCCTGGGGTCCTGTTTAGATGGCATCTTCGTCAAGCACAAAAACGGTCGGCCGCCCCTCGTATTTAGGTACGGCTGGAAATAACCTGGGGAATGTTTATTTTTTATTTTTTATTTTTTTTTACAGTGATTCCACAGTCAGCCTTGCAACCCGATGCTTTTCTAAATATGAGCCCCTGAATGGGAAGCCTGTCTGGTATTTTTCAGCTCTCAGCAGTAATTATAAAATAGATCCAATGACTGAAACAGAGTATTGAGTTTAGTACTGCTATTCTTAGTAGAAGTTGTCTCCAGCATGGATCAGCTGAAATGTTACCTAATGTTCTGCGTCGGGCTAGGAGGATGTGAGTCAATTAAGCCTCCAGTGCAAGATAAGCGAAATTGAGATTGACGTTATGATTCATTACCAACCTTACATGTACTGAATATCTCCAGATACCATTATAGTTAAGACACCTTTCCTATTGACATTGTCACGCGTAAACGGTTTCTATTTTACTTTTATCGCGCCACTCCCTGCAAAGGCTTCACGACAGGCAAGGTTTTCCACAGTAATGCAACCGCCCTGTTCCCTAATGGAGTTCTTTCTTCTTTTTGTCTTTGTTTTGATTGGCTGTGTAGGTGGAACGAAATTAACAACATGACTCACAACAAGTCTTTCTTTGCCCTGGAGCTGGCTAACAAAGAGGAAAGCGTTCAGTTCCAGACAGTAAGTGACCCCATCCTGTAGTCCGGCACCACTACACTCTGCCTGCCGCACCACACTCTCACACAAGGTTTCTCCTGCCTGGAAATAGTCCTGCCCATAGAACTGTCATTCAGTCTCTTCTTCCAGGAGTATGTGTGGCGTGCATGTATGTGTGAGATCTCGGTATGTCAGGTATGGTGTAAGGTGGTCTTCAAACCACACATCCCTGTCTTGATACGGTATCATACCACATTGGGTTACATTTGAAGAGAGACAGTGGGGTTCCTTTTGTGGGTAGTGGATTGAATTAGGAGGCAGCAACACTGTACACAGCATGTCTCCCGGCCTTGACTGTTTTCTTTTCCTTCCACGCAGGAAGACATGGAAACCTCCAAATATGTGTGCCGGATGTGTCTGGCCAGACACAAGTTTTATAAGATTAACAAGAACAGCCTGTAAGTGTCTCCCTCTTAAAGTGTCCAGCCTACTTCCTGCCTTAGTGTGTGCGTGTGCGTGTGCGTGTGTACGTGTGTGCGTGTGCGTGTGTGTGTGTGTGTGTTGTACTGTGCGTGTGTGTGTGGCCTTACTCCTTTCCCCTTCTCCTCCTCTCTCTTCAGAGAGGAATCTGAACCCCCGCCTTCTGAGGGTTCCCAGAAGTCCATTCTCACTCTTTCCTTTCCTCGCTTTC
>JAVQIZ010042464.1:0-22109 GCA_036023535.2 Galaxias brevipinnis | reverse complement strand
ACATAATAGATGACGTGATAGAGCATAGCCAACCTTTTAGCTACATGCTGAAAACAACTGGGCAAACGATATTTAGAATTATAGAAATTGTAAACTATTTGAAAGTTTGATAATGTATTCCTTTTTTTTGTATTGTTTTGGATTTACGTATACATGAATGGGATACAGAAGAATTCTGCTCTAAAGTGCTGTACGTACTTCTATTCCTCCTTTTGACAGTCAAGGTACCACAAATAGACCTGGAATATCTGCAGGACTTCACAACAGGCTTGCAGGCAGCTTCATTTCTCTCACGGCATCTGGCGCACTTCAGGCCTTCAGCTAGAAATACAAACAGGAAGTTGTTAACAGTTAGCCTCATTTCCACAAGGCAAGTTAGGAACGTGCACAAAGGAATACGACGGGCAAAAGAGGAAGGAGACGATGCCCCATAAAAAAAAGATAAAAACTTGAAGCTAAAAAACCTAAACTATGTGATTGCTGTGACTGTGAGGCAAACAGATGTTCAGTCCAGATGATACTGGACCCTATCTTGTGTTTAACTATCAATATCTGCATCCTTTAGATAGATCATAGAAGATCAAATGCACATGTGCACATATTTAGTTTCTAAAAAAACTGTGAAATTAAAATCAGTAGACTGAGCTGGTGAAGTCTTTTTACATCTTGAGATGTACTGAGAATTAAAGCTCACTCTTGAGGCTTTAGAGACATATAATAGTACAGTAATAGAATAGTAGCCCACACTCACCACAGCTAATGCAGGCTATCAGGAGGATAAGAATTAAAAAGGCAGCCTTCATGATTCCTTTTTCCTCAGCAAGGATCTGTAATTTCGGAAATTAGAAAATAAAGTTTATGTAAATATTTGAATCGATCGTCACATCGTCCACAGGGTTGAAAACGTACTATAGCTGTAATATTTATAAAACCAAAAGAATGAACATCAAGAAGATCAAGAATGTCAAGATAAAAAACCAAACAATAGCGCTGACAGTGGCAGCGATGCTATGCTAAACAGACGCACTTAGCATCAGAGAAATATCCTTCTAAGGTAGAAGTCATAACACACTGTACCAGATTGATGTGAAAGTTGTATTCCTTAGAAGTTGTACTTCTCAGTAGTGTTCCCTCTCATCCTCATCCCCAATTATATAGCGCTCCTGTGGTCAGCGTGAACCAATGCGGTTGCACGAGACCGAAACTATGCCAATACCTGAGGCAGTGAGACATTTTTTTTTTGTTTGTGCGCCACACAAAACCAATATATACGCAAAAATATCCAGGATATGAAGCAGGACTTGTGGATGGTGTTTTTAACATAAAACCACCCTGAGGGATCTGACCTCCTTCTCCTCTTGTTCCCAGGTAGAACCTTGGAGGCCTGGATGAACCTGTCGCAGGGTTCCCCACCGATGGTTACCAGGTAGAACTGGGCTAGCCTGGGAACGTGGTTTGCTGTGGGAATGTCCCTTTCTGGGAGTCATTCCTATGTTCAATGTGTCCTACGTTGCTATGGTCCCAGATTTATACCACATAAAGGGAACCCGAAAAAGATGAGGTCCCACATTCGTTAATATGACATGGACTGTTGAGGGAACGCGTCAAAGGGGTTTCTGTTCCCCAGCACAGCTGTATGGCTCTCAACATAAACTTGTACCCAAGTAGCATGCAGAGACACTAAATAATAATAATAGTAATATGTTTAATTTTTAGATGTCATTCTAGACACCCAGGGTCAATAGCAGTAAGAGAGAGTCACATTCTCAGAGTATGTGTAAGGAGTAAGGACTGCAGGGTGTTTGAATTACATAAATAACGTAAATAAACTGGGGCAACACAAAATTTTTGACCTGTTTTTTAAAAAAGGAGTACAAGGAAAATGTTTTGCTTAAACATACCCCAATGTTTTGCTTAAACACAGTCTGTTTGTAGGTGTAGGAATGGATTGATGCAACATGTTACATTTAAGAACCGAAATGGATTCGAAAATAGTGAGTCTTTAAGTTTCGATGGAAAGTGTACAAAGATGTTGCGGTCCTACTGTTCGTGGGGAGGTCATTCCACCACTGAAGGACAAGGCTGGAGAAAAGTCCTGACCGGGGTGCCACGGAGTGCCACGGAGTGAGGCGGCAACAAGGCAACATCCAGCGGCAGAGGACAGTGGTCGGGACGGGGTATAGATTCTTAGCATCGACTGTAGGTAGGAGGGCGCAGTTTCAGTCATCGCCTGATAGGCTTGGACAAGTGACTTGAATCTAATGCATGCTGCTACCGGCAGCCAGTGCAGTGTGTGAAGCAGAGGAATAGTGTGAGTGAACTTAGGGGGTTCAAGACAAGAGGAGAGTCTGCATTCTGCAGGGCTGGAGGGGTTTGATGGCGCTCGCAGTCGAGCCAGCCAAGAGGGAGTTGCAGAAATCCAGATGCAAGATGACAAGGGCCTGAACTATGACCTGGGCAGCTTCTTTTGTAAGGAAGGGCCATATCCTCCTGATGTTGTAGAGTGAAGTACAATGACTACGATAACAATTAGTTACCTATAGCTAGAGCACAGTTAAATCTACAGTGAATGTCAAAAAGGGAAACAACTCTAACGTTAGCCACGAATTCCAAGTAGCTAAGAACAGGGCTGCCAACTCATGCATTGATCATGAGAGTCAGGCAAATTACCCTCTTCACATGCTCTCACGCCATACTATATTCATATTACTCACGCATTCACAAATTTGCTTTGGGAAGCGTAAACTGCTATTGCAGACCATTGAGAAAAATCTAAAATGCGAAAATGCACTTGCGAAATTGGAAGTGGGGGAAAAACGGACAGTACTCTTATTTATTTATTTATTTCTGTGAAGTGGTAAGCCATGGGTGACTGCAGTCAGAGCAAAGCAGCGATCCAAAAGCAACATTTGAGAAAGTTGTATTCCTAATGTTATTTTTTTTTATGGTTGGTGAAAGGATTAGAAGTTGTTACTGGTAAAATGGCTGTAAGGGTAAAGATAGAGACCACAATAGTACTCAACAAATATATGTAATCAAGAATGTAATTTTTTATATCTCCTTTTTCAGGAACATGAACATCACAAAATAATTCATTTAAATAATTCAATTTTTTTTGGTGTGAATCTTTGAATGTTTAAATTGTGTATATTGTTAATTGTGTTGTGTTAAATTAAAAGTATTTTGTGCTTTCATATTGAGTTCTTTCTTTATTTGTACTCCATCGACCAGGAATTTAAGTTTACAGCATACATGATTCTGGTTTCCTGCAAGATCTTTTGCATTATTAATTTTCACAAAATCTTCTGCTGGAATTTATAGATAGTTCACTGTTTAAAATTACTATACACGAATACAATTCTAAAGGAAATTATAATAATTATATGTTGCATTCCTTCAATGAATATGACCTGATTCCTGCACTCTGGATTCCCACTCAAATTCACAGCCTGAAAATCCTGTAAGTTTCCTGAAAAACTACCACCACAAAAAATCGGAAGGAAATCCCTTGCAGGAATCCTGCAGGATATTTCTTCCACGAAAATTGTGAAGGATTGTGACAGGGAATCCTGCAGGAAATGATTCCTGCAGAAAAACCTACAGGATTTTGGGGCCATAATCCTGCGGGATTCTGAATGTTTTGCCTGCATGAATCCCACAGGAATCTTACATGGGATTTCCTGCAGGATTCCTGCAGGACCTTTTGTAAGGGTAGAGGTGTTTCTTCAAGAACAACGACGAATATATGTCTGCCACGTGCAGAGATAACCCCAAGGTCCAAAAAAGTTGGACAACCTTGCTAGTCTTGCTAGTCGCTAGGATTACAGAACAGTGTCAAATGTCAGCATTTTCACCTTAAATAAACCTAATTTTTAAAAGCTGAAATGACGACTTTATGGGTTTTCGTGGGCTTCAGGCCAATTATAAGTTATTTAAGTAACAAAGTCATTTTATCTTCGACCATACAATTAATATTAGAAAATGAGGCCGGGCCTGGTCAATAATGTGATCGAAAATGGTTCAGCACTGCTCTACCATTTGTTGCTGTGCTGTCAAAGACTTACTATGCCTAATGATGATGCGCAAAGAATGGGTGTTCTTGCACTCCAACTCCAATGGACCAATAGAAATCATCTTCTAATCCCCGCCCTGATTTGTGTCAAAACAGGGGAAAAAATCCACAAGCAAAACCCCAGATCCACAAGTAACACATTTTTAAACACACATACGAAACAAATATAGATTTGTAAGATTTGACTTAAAATTATTGAGATTAGCTTTTTGTAATTTTTTGGGGTTGTAGATTTTAGTTTTGCTTATAGTTTTTTTATATTTTGCTTTTGGATTTTAGTTTCTCTTTTGGATTTTCTTTTTTTGCTTTTGGATTTTAGTTATACTTTTATCTTCTTATTTGTTAGTGGATTTTACATTTACTTTTGTAGATATTTGGCACAAATCTCCAAATGAAGAAGTCGCTTTTAAGGTGACCAGTTGTTTTGGCCTCAGTCCGATCACTTTGACCCAAAGGACTTCATCATACAGGCACTTTGCTCCAGGGAGCAGTTTGAACCTGGCTTGGGAACACATTTTTCTTATTGTCACTCCCCGGAGTTCTGAAAACCAAATTATTGAAGATCTATAATGCAATGAGGAGTTTGCCTCAAATAGATTAACACAGCCATGTCGGGTGCCGGGAAATTATTCATATTAGTTAAGTAACATTTGTTTTGTAACAGCAAATATCTAAATGTTTCTGGAAAGTTGCAGTTAGTTAGAACGTTCAAATCCCATTGTTAAGTCTCTATAGTTTCACAGTGAGAACATTCTAAACTTGCAGTTACATAAAATAATAAAAACCATGGAGGCAGATGCTCTTAATCTATTAACTTGTAACTTTAGCCAGTCTCAAAATGTTTAAACAGTATGTATGAAGTATATGTTGCTTACTGATTTCTCTAACAAAAGATTATATTCAAAAACCCTTTTTTGGAAACCAGAGAGGTCTTAGTGCTATATGTTAACTTTTTCTACAGTCTGTCTTTCATTTGCATAGCTTTACTACTCTGGCCCCGTACTACGGAGCCCCTAAAGTCCCAAAAGGCAATATTTGTTTTATCTTGTGCACACAAGCTATCTTGTGGGAACAAAGGCATTTATCTTGAGGGAATAAGTTATTTATCTTAATTTATTTAACTGCAGAGATAACAGTTGACGAATGGGAAGAAGCTTGTCATAAGGCTCAGGTTCAGACGATTAATGCAAGATTTTAATTATACAATAGAAATGGATTATGTGTACTTCTATTACTCCATCTCTACTCCGCCGTTTTGATGCCAATATTCCAGACCAATGTGTAAAATGTAATTTGGAGAAAGGGAGACTTTCATTGCTTGTGGAAGTGTCTAAGAATAATGGACTTCCGGAATAAAGTACTAATATCTGAAAAGTTACCAATATGTCTACAGACGTGCAGCCTGGATCTGCTCCCCAAGGAACTAAATATTAGAAAGTCCAAGAGGAAAAGGACTTCATGGTGTCTTTTCCAAGCTAAACCCACTATTGCACTCTTTTGGAAAAAAAAACCAGACAAAAACAGATGTCAATCAATTATTAATCAATCAACAGCTACCTAATTGTCTTGCTTCGGAGAAACTGACTTACGCTATCAAAGGAAAAGCTGGTGTCTTTCAAGAAGTATGGGGAGACATTCTAAAACGTATGGAAAGTAATTCCTTGGGGCCTGTATTAAGGGGCTAATGTCTTCAGCTCTATACTGTATTGTTTTTTTTCATTGGAAATGTGGGAGGTGGTGTTTATGTAATGTATTTTTTTAATTATTAAGAATGCAATGAAGAACTTGAAAACAAAAAATCCTATTAATGAAGGAATCTAAATGTAAGGATTGATTGAAATAAGACTAAATTCCAAAGGATTGTTGTGAACTGGACATATACCATCAAGTAGCCTACAATAAAGCAATTGGATTGAAGTTTTTTTATTTCAAAGTTCTTTATACAGACACACTAATGCTCAAATAAGTTTAAAAAAAAACTTACATCAAGTTTTTAATTTATTTTGGAAAACAGGCTACCAAAACAGGAGCTGGTCTTCAGTTGCAGAGGTCGGTGGAGCAGCATCTGGCAGGGGGACCAAGTGAAGCACATTCATACCTGGACATGCATCCTTTAAACAGCGTGTCTGAATAGGAAAGGATTTTAAAGCACTGCTCATTAGAGAAAACAGGAGGTAGCTTCCTTAGTAAAGACAATGTTTCAGCTTTTACATTCAAAAAAAGGTACAATAAACTCTGATGAACCAGAAAATCGTACTGAATAATGAGGCTCCTTCAATGTGACCTTGAGTGTCTTAAAAGGCACCCTCAAATAAATAAAAAATGAACTTACTGCCAATTGCATGCTCTGGCCTATAAACAGCACATCGATGAACGCCTTTGCCACAATACTCCACGCTGCCGGACCGACAGCGGCGACTGGGAATCACCACGGTGCAGTGGCGACACTTAAGGCCTGCACCTGAAAAACAGAAAGAAGTTTGCATTTACCCCAAAACAAAAACAAAATCAGTATTCGATCCATCAAATCAGTTTACAGTGCTTGCACAGCATATGCAAGAAAGAAATTGGTCTATGTCTACAATTTCTATGTAGAAGGCAAACTTACCATAGCTAATGAAAGCCACCAGGACAATTACAACCAAAACCACAAACTGCATTCTCATAGATCTGTTTCAGAATTGGAAAACCAAATCATGAACATTCTGTACATTTGGAGACATACACAATAACACAACTACAATAAATATGCCTATAGAATATACAGGACACTAGAAAATTAGGATGCTGGACAAGTGACAAATAAAAACGTGACAGCAAGATAATGACGTAAACGATAAATAAGGAAGAGAAACTTCCAGCATTAAAACAGAAGCTGAACAAACAAGTTCCTATTTCGTCTCCTCCACTTTTACCTCTAAGTTCCTCTCTGTGATGTGCCTTCTCAAATGACTAAACTACTTAGTACCTCAGGTTTACTCACTAAACCAATAGGTTAACACCCTCAAAAGTAACACCCCCAACCAACCAATCAATCAATCAATCAAGAAGTGGCATATTGCGTTCTATCCAATTCAAGGTGGAAGGTCTAATTTCACCTGCTGAAAGTTAAGAAACTGTGTAAACGGACAACCTGGCGACTACTTTTTTCTCAACTGATTTGAGGTGCTTACATATGATCAGCATCAAAAACTCCGCTGCGCTGACTGTGCCGACTTGAACGTAGGCCCAAACTCTCTTGATACCCTGACCCAGTTGAAAAATAAATATTTTTTATCTCAATGTGCTTCTCCAGGTTAAATTAAGATTTAATAAAAATAGCCATTAACTAAGCGCAAATTTCGTATCATGTGAGGGCGGATTTAGGCTATACCTTCTTCACATATGGTTCATTCGCAAAATTTACCCATCAGTCTGAGTAGGCTACATCCAGAGTTGCCAGGTCAGATTGATAATTTCCAGCCTAACCATAGTCTAAAACCCGCCCAATCAACCATCAATCCACCCAAAACGTATATTTATATACATTTTTGCTATTTTATTTTTTTCCAGTCCAATGTGATCAACAGTAGCCCAAATAAGTGGGAAACCGCCCAATCTAGTAACACTGGCTACATTATGCCTAATTAGGTGGCCGGCTGGGACAGTCAGGCAACTATTTGTAATCGTTAGTATTATTATTATTATTAGGTGGCCGGCTAGTACTTTCCCCAGCAAAACGAAGTCTAGCATCATGTGACTATTTCCACCAATCACCCACAATCCACCAGGAAGTAGATGTTCACTGACAACTGAGGGAAGCACGACCTACTGAACGGTTCACAATGTTTTGCCGAAAACTGACAGCTCTGGACTACCATAACCCTTCTGGGTTTGATTGCCGAGGTATGATACAAAGACGTGAAGTGAATTTGAATGAAAACACAATAATCAGTCTTCTGAAACATCGAAAAAGATGCCACGTTTGCTTACTCTGCTACTAGTGATAGCCAGCCCAAACGTGTTGCTAAAACTGCAACACACCAGAATGAATTTATATTTCTTGTTCTTGGATTTTTACTTTTCCACCATGCTACATTACATTCATTTTAAGCCAATGTTACCACAGACTGCTCATATTACTAGGAAGTGGTAGCTATGGAAGTAGAAAATCGATGTAGATGTCTTGCCATGTAGATGCCAAAGTAAACCAACTAACGTTAGCTACAGACTGCCAAGCTAGCTAGTATCTTGACAATGAGATAATTGAGTTATGTTTGCTGTGTAGATGAATCTCAGTTCAGAAACGTCATCGTGTGGCTGGAAGACCAGAAAATCCGACACTACAAGATCGAGGAACGAGGGAACTTGCGAAACATCCTCAGCGCAGAGTGGCCTCAGTTCTACAAGCAGGTAAAGTGACATTATCTCAACAACAATGGCTAACGTAACGTTACATTAATATCCACTTCAGTTACCCCTGCGTTTCATCGTCTTTCCCAATATCTACATAAAATACACAATATGTATCGCAGTCTGTCATTCTTCTGTAGCAGGCCCACAATCATCTACATATTCTACATTGTCATAATTAATAACTTCCAAAGTTAGTCGGACGAGTTTTTAACCAAAAGGATGACCATAATATTACTTAATAATATAACTTTTTTATTGTAGGCTACAAACTACAAAGGAGTAGTTCTTCAGCAGTTCAGTTGTAATTCAATTGAAACAAAAAAATATTATAGCCTTTGATCAAGTCTCCTTGGAATGTTGAAGACTGGGGATTAGACTTTCTTGGGTTCCTCAATTGGAGGAACTCACCTAGAAATCTTAGAAAGAAGGAAATGGATGAACTTCAAGTAGGAAATTATCTTTAAAAAAAAGGTGCTTGGGTCATTAGCATGAAAATCAGAGCAAATTAAACGTATGGAGAGCCTGGGTATGCAAGCCGAAATGTTCCGTATAAAATACCTATAAGGGTTAGGGTTTAACAAAAGATAGGCTAGATGAGCCAATTTGATATGCTTATTTGAACCAACTGATCGGATTGCTTTTGTCTGTTGTCCCCCCAGTTCCTAGGAGACGTGAGCTGCCCGTTCAGCACCGAGGAGAGACAGGAGGCCTTGGATTGGCTGTTGGGTCTGGCTGTGCGCTATGAGTACGGAGACAATGGTACAGTAACTTATTGATTGTCAAAACGTATATTTTTACAGCATTTTTATTTTATTTTATTTTTTTGCATGTATGCTTGTGATTGACATTACTTTTAGAATATTTATGAAGATGTTTTTTTGTGGCCGTTTAGTTTGATCAGGAGAAAAAAGGCCGCAACTCAGATTATGCTCCACTAGTAGTATTTATTGACGCATATAAAAACGACAACTTTTTGACTAAATCGGTCTTCGTCAGGTCATAATTGATGGCTTCGTTTGATAAACATTGTCCACAAGAGGGAGGCATTGTCATAAAAGTAACTATTTGTGTTAGCCAATTTTCTGCCTGCACTGACATGACATTTGGAGGAAGTCTGCTACAGTACTAACAACACGTGGAATTCATTAACATAGCTCGTAGTTAATATCTTGCCTGTCAACAGTTTGACTTCTTTAAGACACATCTGACGGAATCTTCCTTCCGCAGTTCAGAAATACAAGACGGTCACTCCGATATCTGTGTCCAACAATGGAGATCAACCCACCGATCCTCTCATCCATTTGGACAGTGAGTCGGACAACTCTTCACTACTTCCCCCACCTTCTGTCCCCTTTTATTTATTTATTTATTTATTTATTTATTTAATATTTAATTTACTTTCTCAAAAATGTATCTATCCAATATGAATAACACAAAACGTTTGAAACATACGACTGTTTGTCTTGCCTTTTTTCTCTTTTGTTTACTTTAATGCATCCTCTTGCTTCCTGTTCATCCTTTATGTCCGACTTCTAACTTTTTTTTTTCTTCTGGCAATTCTTTCTCTTTCCTGTTCTAGCTTCCTTTCCTTTTCTTTTTTCAACCGAGCAGACCACTTTATTTAGCCTACACTTCCTCCCTCCTCCTCTTTCTGATGTTGTCTGTGATGAGAAACACCAGGCGTTGTTGTGAAGTGGTCTGACCAGCCTAACCGTGACCCCCCCCACTCACTGACTGATCACAGTCGCAATGCACTGTTAACAGCCATATGGTGTGTGTGTGTGTGTGTGTGTGTGTGTCCCAGGGGAAAACCCTGACTTCAAGGCAGGAGTGATGGCCCTGGCTAACATTCTAAAGATCCAGCGTCATGATGACTACCTGATCATGCTGAAGGTGACCTACAATATTTATAACACATGAGAGAGACAGAAGGTGTTTGTCTACCTGAGTGTAGAGAGAGAGACTGAAGGTGTTTGTCTACCTGAGTGTAGAGAGAGAGACTGAAGTCACACTCTTGTGTTGAACATGTTGTGCTGTCATACCTCAGAGACGTTTTGTGTTTTCATTGTGATTCGTCTCTCTGACCTGCCGCTTCAGGCCATAAGAATCTTGATCCAGGAACGGCTGTCTCCGGAAGCCATCGCCAAGGCCAGTCAGTCCAAAGAGGTGAGCGGCCCTCTGGGAGCTGTAGTCCCATCATTTTACTCCTGTGTGCATAAACAGTAATATTATCTCGGATTGACTCAAGTCTAGACTCCCTGTTGCACTATTAGTCAAAAGTAGAAACTTTCAAACAATCGCGACAATTAATTAAACGAATATCAAAATTATATGTGACGCTTGTAACTCCCTTTTCCAACGTCTTGGTTCGAGATCTTTAGAGTTGTTTGCTGAACATCTGTTTCTCACCTTCCACCTTTTTGTTTTTTCTCTTTGAAGAACATCGCGTGAGAGAACATGTATAAATGGGGTTGCTGACAAAATATTCACATTCAACTGTGTGCCAAGGAGACAGTTTTTAGAATAATCTCCTTCATGAGGATCTCTGTCTGACTAAATACGACTGCGCTGCGACAACTCACTTCCTGTGCGTTTCTTTCCCTCTCCAGGGTCTACCTGTGACCTTGGACAAGCACACCCTGGGCTTTGATACTGGAGGTGAGCAATTCAAATTCGTTTTCAATGTCATCCATCTTGTTACTACAGGTGACACATGGAACTACCTATCAAACTTATTAATGGAAAATGCTTTGTATCAGCTATTTTTGAAACTTTTGTAGTATAAAGTTTTTTAAATAATCAATGTCGGGGGTCGCTAATATTTCAAAAAAGGGTTTGTCCTTCCAATGGCATTATAGTTACTAATAGCAAGCATCAATGGTTCCCAGAATTTAGTTCTAAGCCTCTCTCTCCCTCTCTCTATCCCCCTTTTTTTCCCAGACGCCACCCTGAATGAGGCTGCCCAGATCCTACGTCTTCTTCACATTGAGGAGCTGAGAGACCTGCAGACCCGCATCAATGAGGCCATTGTGGCCGTGCAGGCCATCATCGCAGACCCCAGGACTGACCACCGGCTGGGCAAAGTGGGCAGATGACCTGCCCCCCCGGAGTCTACCACCCGCACTTTGACCCTTTGGCTTTGGCTGACCCCATAGCCAGAAACGATGAGAGAATTTTTTGATTTTGGTTGGACAGTATGTTTTTTGGCCTGATGCTAGATCCTTTTTTTTTGTCTTGCCAGCCAGAAAGCTTGGGACTCTTGTAGGATGTTTTGGATTTTGGAACCATGTATCATTTCCCCCAGGCATAGTTTGGTTCTCATGGCCCTGCTCCATACTCACCACGGATCCACCCCCCAAAGTGACTTGAGGATACTCTGACTAAATTGTCAACAGAACCTTCCTCTACCTCACAGGCTAGCATGAAGAAGAAGCCTATTGTTGGTGTTTCTGTGGGGGGGTGGGGGGCTTTGGAGTGGGTATAATTTGCTGCAGAGACATTAAAATATAGTTGACATGTTTGAAATTAACTCGTGTGGTTTGTCTAACATATTGGGTTGAAAGTAAAAAAAAAAAATAGTTGAACGTACTATCGTCCCTGTTGATGTCGTGTCTTATGCATTGAGAACACGTTTTGTTGATATGGTGCATAATATGTGAAACTACTGCTGTCTTGTGAGGGAGGGGCCAATGGCTTCACCTGAAGTATGCTTCGAACCCAACCGTTGTTAATGAGAGAAAACCCATAAATATGAAGAGTCCTTCTCTCTATACTGTCTCTAAGGAAGGGGCTATTTCTTTTCATAATTTCTTTTTTTTGGCACCTCACTTAAGAATTTAAAATCAGGAATCCCAAAGGTGAGGAAAGATGGGAGTAATTAATACAGGGAAAGGCTTTCCACAAGAAAATTATGTTTCTGAACTACATGCATTGAATAATGCCTATAAAAATTGTTTTTTTTTGTTTATAAAGTAATGCTGTTATTAAAACACTGTTCTAACACTATAATCTAAACACAAATGCAGGACCATTGGCTCTGGGCTGTGGATTGGAACTAATTATATTCTTTACCGATTCAGAAATACTTCTTTAGTAATCCTCACGTGCAGTGTCTGTCTCACAAAAAGTCACATAGAGGTACAGATCATATTAAATAAAGAGCATGCACATAGAAAATAGACATATAGAACATATAAAAATCAAAAACACAAAGGTATATTTTATTGGACTGGTAATGCTTAAACAAGCGATTCCAGCCAACCTAGTTGAAACTGCATCATTCGATTTTCAGTTGCTGTCAGGTGGCACACTGGCAAAATTGTTAGCAATTTTTTTTTAGATCGTTCAGCCCTCTCCAGATGAATATAAAAGAGTCGGCTCTCCTACATAAATCGCAGACTTGTTACAATAACTGTAAGGGGAACCAAATGCTTGTAAAATGGGTTTACTTTCAACACAGCAAGGTTTTGAAAAACCTCACGTTGCTCATCCAATAACAGCATGATAAATTGTGGGCTTTACCTTGAGGAAACAACTTGTAGCGTCAACGGTGGTGTTAGGAGTTCTGTCTGAGAGCGCTAGGTTAGGCCGTGCCTTGTTTTGAGGTTTACTTAGCTGTAAATAAATCTCGGGATTAGCATTTGTTCTCTCGCAACATTTTGCATTGCACAAAGTCATACATGGCAGGGTTTTTAATGGGTCGGTGATGAACGGCAGAGTAGTCAACAATGACTGATGTGATGTTTTGTCCACTTTCTAAAGGTTATTGTAAGCTGGAAAAATGTGATCATTCAGGCAAGGAGAGAAGAAAGTTAAAACGCTTGCGTTGGTAACGTCCCTAAATACAATTTATTTAGGCCTGTATAAAAATGCAACTTTCAACTACAATATAGAGAAGATACAAACAATAGAACTGAGGTAAAAAGTATGATAAATCCGTCCTCAGCACACAAGTCAGTATTTAGTAAATAAAGTATATCTTCTGTAAATACCGTAGAAACACATTATACCCAAATATTAAGTCAAAAACTGATAATCATGTCGCGTAACATGAACAAAAACTAAGGACTGACCTAACAGTATTTGACGTTCTCAGAAGGGCCTCGACATTCGTAGATATTACGAAGTGTTTCTTCTCTGACACAAAACTGAATGTAATCTCACATTCAGCAATGTAAACGGAAATAATTTGAACAACGACATTTAATAATTGGTCAATTGTTAGCAGGTGACACGCACATAAATGTCAGCCATCTTGTTTCGTCAGCCCTGAGGACAATAAAAAATGTCAGCTCTCAAGCAACATTCACGCCGAGAAATACATTCCTTACTGAATGTTACAAATCTTGGCAAGGAGAGTAAAAAAAAACAAGGATTGGTAAAAGTCTTGAATCACCATTTATTGTTATAAATATCACAACTTACAAAAGATACAAAAAGATTAAAAATAGAACTGTAGTAATTAAAAAGTTTTTTTGGTCAAATGCATATGTTTTTTTCCCCATGTGTGAAAAACGGAAAATTGTTAGTGCACAGCATACTCTCAATGCTGCAATGCAAGGATGTGACACACACACACACACACACACACACACTTTAGACCATTGTGGCTCAAAGATCCTAACATTTCAAAGCTTTTATTCTCTTTGGTTTTCGGTATAAAAAAAATAACATACAAAAAAAATACAGTAGAAACCAAAAATGAGGTATAAAACAAATTTACAAAACATTTGTTTCAGAGGAAAATAGTAGGGTCGCATGAGTTTTTAGAGGATAGGGGTAGAGGCATGATTTTTGTGAGAAGGGTTATGTAGTTGAGGAGGGTAGGGGAATAGAAGTTGTTTTGTGAGTTTGTAAATTTGCTCTCGTTGTTGGAGCTCCGGCTTACTCTCCCTTGACTTTTGATGGAGGAATTTTTTGGTTCTTGGACTTCACACTCCAATAAGGACCCAGATAATAGCACCTCAGGGCCAGGCCTGTCTGTCTGTAGTGGTACACACTGGTCAGTAGAGAAGAAAAAAACACAAATTACACCTATATTTCATACAAATTACAACTGTAATACCATCAAATATCAAAAGCATCCACCTAAACACACAAGCCTAAAATAACCCATCAGCAAAAACTCCCCAGTAGTTTGCAATAAACCCAAACTGCTGTTGTGTGCATAGATCTAACAACCAAACTCTGTTGAAATATTACAGAGATTTAATAAAAAAAAATAAAATGGAGATTTGTTTGCCAAGTGTGAAAGGAGTCTCAGACAACCAAGTTAAAACCATGCAACGTTTTTCTACAGACGTTCTGAGCACATTTTACTGTTCTAACGACCAGAAGAGCCTTCAAAGAGCTTTTTGTTTTTATGATCACAGTTGCGTCACCACGGTAACTTCAAAGCTTTTGTAAGTGTGCTGTCAAAAGACCATACCTTACCCCCCCCCCCACGCACCACCGACACATACAAAACAACAACGGCCCAGGACCTCCTCCCCCTTCACAACATTACCCAAAAGTTGTCATTATTTGAACCCCTCTGTAATGGGAAAGTACTGTTTTTAAGAAGACCAAAAGCATTGCCTCTCAAACCAACCCTATGATCTCATAGTCCCGTATGGTTTGAAATGGCTTTGAAGTGCCAGGAATCAGTGAGCGGTGAGGGGAGGGGGAGAGTAGGGAGACCTTGGCATTTCGTCGCCCTGGTCCTGGAGAACAGTGATTTGACAGTGGGAAGGGGCCTTCTACTTTACCCCAGCCTGTTTCCTTGCTGATGGACTCATGAAGAAAGCCTTTGTGGCCTCCGTCTTGTTATTTCAACGTACAGGTGTGTCTTTTCTGTAACAGGTGTGTCAGATCCCGATGAAGTCACATAAAAACCAGGTATATCCACGGACTTAGTCTGCTGTCGTCAGCGCCAAGGCTTGTGAGTGATAATAACAATAATAATAATAATAATAATATTGTTGTCATAGTAATTAAATAGTGAGGGACGTACCAATATCTTTCCAAAAGGCTTTCCAAAAACAAATTCGTTTTTTTTTTTAAACTAGCAACGTTTTAAACGTTTTGACAAAAGTGTTTGTGTAATGAACACAGTTTTCACACTTACATGCGTGGCTTTCTGTTTGCCACATTATGTATATAAGAGGTTCAAGTCCAAACTCCCATTGTAAAAATAAAATAAATCAATCCAACAATTTCAGGAGACCTGGACTGTACCTTATAGACACTGTGACGTTGCGACAGCGATGCCGTATAGGTGGGACCTCTGGTCCGGTAGGTACTCGTCTGTGATCAGACTGCTGTCTCTGCTCACCGCCAGCACGCCGTCCCTGCAGACACACAGAGGAGAGGGTGAGAAGGACAGACCGACCGACAGACAGACTTGATGTATTCATTGATGTATTGACTGTCGTGCCTACCTTCTCCAGTCTGTGTAATATAAGTATTGATTGCTGTATTGATGTATTGCGGTATGGACGTATTGCTGTATTGATTGGATGCTCCTGTGCATATCTCCTCCAGTCTATGTAATTAAAGTATTGATGTATTGCTGTATTGATTTCTGTATTGATTGATTGCTGTATTGCTGTATTGATTGCTGTATTGCTGTATTGATGTGTATTGCTGTATTGATTGCTGTATTGATTGCTGTATTGCTGTTTTGATTGTTGTATTGCTGTATTGATGTGTATTGCTGTATTGATGTGTATTGCTGTATTGATTGCTGTGTTGCTGTATTGATCGGGAGCCTACCTCCTCCAGTCGGTGTAGTAGAAGTGGCCTGCGTAGTAGACCATGCTGAAGGGGTAGTTGAGGTTACTGTGGATCACCCTACGACCCGAGCCGTCAGGAGACACACACTCCAACCGCTTGGTGCCTTACAGGGGAGAGAGAGGGAGAGAGAGAGAGAGAAAGAGTGAGAGAGAGAGAGAGAGAGTTAAAGGAGGAGAGAAGGACAGGGAAAGACAGGGATAAAAAGAGAGAGATATTAAGGAAGAAGGAGTACAACAGAGTGAGAGAGAGGGGAGTAGAGGAGATGGAGAGAAAGAGAGAGAAAGAGACGGGAGTAGAGGAGATGGAGAGAAAGATCTCACCTGCATCCGCCCAGCACACCTGTCTGGAGGTGGGGTCGTAGGTCAGGGCATTGGGCAGGCCAATCCCCTCCTGGACCAGAACCCTGCGGTTGTGTCCTTCCACTGTCGAACTCTCGATCTTCGGGGCCTCCCGGTTCCAGTCGGTCCAATACAGCGTGCTGTGGAAGCACACACACACACACACACACACACACACACACACACATAAGCACAGTGACATACACACACACACACACACACACACACAGTGACGAAACAGACACACACACACACACACAGATTAAAATCAACAGACACAAAAACAGACAACGCATTCACATTTCGTCTTTTTTTATCTTGTCGGAGAGGATTTACAACAAGTCGACGCCACCACAAACAGAGCCGCATTGTGAACTCGATCGCAGACCTCACCGTTGGACCGGCTCAGCTAACGGCGTGCCAAAGCCGACGACTGACGCAGCCGTGCGCTCACTTTACACGCCGAGCTCTCTGAACTCTGGGTCAGAGCAGAAAACATGGCGTTCCTTTTTACGAGCGCTGGGATGCCTCCGCCTTCAGGCCTCCACTCGGCGGCCACGTCCCCGTAAACCACCGCAGCCGTTCAGCCTCCTTACACACACCTAGCAGCCCTTTAGCGCTCTGCCTTCATCGGTCGACTGGAACGTCAAGGTGTGTGCTTAGGGGGCGGAGGAGGCAATTTAACAACGCCGTTAAGTTCGCCCAATTTCACTAACACTCCAAGGAACCCCCACCCCTCACACACACACACACACACACACACGCACACTATCAGATAGGGGGTGGAGGGTGGGGCTGGGCGTTCGCTGCAGGCCTCAACAGCATGTGGTTTACATCATAACTAATCACACTACGATCGCACACAACATGTGTTTTGCTTCACGGTGTGTGTGTTGTTGCTTGGGTGATTTAAGTGTGTCTGTGTGTGTGTGTAGAAACGGCTTAATCCATGCTTGTGTGTCTTAAGTATGACTGCGACCACATGAAAGTCTGTCTGCACGTAATGTTTGTACGTGTCGGTGTCTCCGTGTGTGTGTGTGTTCGTGTGTGTGTCCGAGTCCGAGTGAATGTGTGTGTCCGTGTTTCTCTGTGTGTATGTGTGTGTGTGTGTGTGTGTGTGTGTGTGTGACTAACAGTACTCGTGCATGTTACTTTGTGTGCTTCACGTTACACAGGTTAAAGTCATTGGCCGTATGAATAACCCAGACAGCAAAGAGACGTGTGTGTGTGTGTGTGTGTGTGTGTGTGTGTGTGTGGATCACATTACTGGTTCAACACGCCAACCCGTTCCTGAGAAAAGAGGCCAACTCTCCTGACTAATTGCTGCTTCGCATGGCTGAGCAGAGGATGAAGAATCTCTGACGCACTATTAGATATCGAAGGACAAAAATTTCTCTCACACACATACACACACACAAACACACACACACACATTCTTTTCATTTACAAAAGCACATGTTTCAAACAGACGCACACAAGCTGTGCTGATGCATTTCGTATTAGCTCCGCTGTTTCATGGGCTAGTCTGCCATCTAGTCAGGCAGTCAATTCAGCAGTCAGTCAGTCAGCCAGTTTACCAGTCAGTCAGTCAGCCAGCCAGCCAGTTCATCAGTCAGTCAGTCAGGCAGTTCACCAGTCAGTCAGTCAGGCAGCTGACCAGTCAGTCAGTCAGCCAGCCCGCCAGTTCACCAGTCAGTCAGGCAGCTGATCAGTCCGTCAGCCAGTTCACCAGTCAGTCAGTCAGCTGACCATAGTCAGACAGTCAGTCAGTCAGCCAGTTCACCAGTCAGTCAGTCAGTCAGTTCACCAGTCAGCCAGTTCACCAGTCAGACAGACAGCCAGTGAGCCAGTCAGTCAGTTTACCAGTCAGTCAGTCAATCAGCCAGCGAGTCAGTCAGTCAGTTTACCAGTCAGTCAGGCATGCAGACAGACAGTGAGTCAGGCAGGCAGGTTGGCCAGACGGAAAGCAGACGGGATCAAACACAGCATATGTGGCTCCTCCACTCCCATCTGTCTGTTCTCCTGGTCTGACAGACGACATGTCAACCACCAATGTACTGATACAGAGATATCTACGTACAGTATGCCCAAACACATTACCCCATGTTAGAGGCTGCCTGTCCGTTTCTTTGGTCTGGCCGGCTACATGCTGTCTCGACAGCTGGCAGGCATACCTTAGTCTGACTGCACTGTTTCAGAGGGGTGCATTCCCCTGCCAACTCAGGATGGAGTTATACCATTAGGGTTAGGGTTAGGGATAGGGTTAGGGTTAGGATACTACTTTACCGTTAGGGCCTTTTAGAGAATGGGTTAGGGTTAGGGTTAGGGATAGGGTTAGGGTTAGGATACTACTTTACCGTTAGGGCTAGGGTTAGGGTTAGGGTTAGGATACTACTTTACCGTTAGGGCCTTTAAGAGAATGTTTGCATTATGTGACTGGTCTACTTCATGACAGAATCCGTTTTGTCTACACAGAGGAATGCAGAAAAACACACACACATGCTCGCACACACACACACACACACAGATCTAGAGAATCACTGGGCAAAGGAAGTGCGTGGGGAGGAAATGAGCGCTGATTAACATGGCTATTAATTAAGATAGGGGAGATCAGCCACAACACACACACACACACACAGCCAGTCCCGGAGAGACCACCTGTCTCGCACTGATGAGGTCACAGAGAGGTTGCCCAGAGCAACCGGTGGCCCCTGACCCGCAATCCCGAGGGGGCCACCGCTGTCTCTTCACATTACACAGACCTCCACACACCCACACACAGTACACACACACACAGACCTCCACACACACACACACACACACACACACACACACACAGTACACACACACACACAGACCTCTACACACACACACACACACACACACACAGTACACACACACAGACCTCCACACACACACACACACACGCAGACCTCCACACACACACACACACGCGCTCACACACACAACAAAAACAACGTCCAATGAGCAAAACAACCTGGTTTCGGTTTCTGGTGAATAAGAAAAACAACCAGTCAGATGGAGTCTTCATCATCAGTTTGGCCAGTCGTGTTTTCAAGGCTTGAACAAATTGATAGGCCCGATTGTTTTATAAAGGTCACTGAATTTAGAAACAAAAAAACACATACACAGCTTATTGCCACACACTGAGTGGGAGATATGTTATGAATGAATCATGTAACTCCCTAAAAATGAAAAGGCAACAACAGCCCAATGTGTCTGAATGGGTGAGACGTGATGTTATACCTGCACGTGTTCTCACCAATACTGAGAAGCAGAGTGGGACCTGCATGGCAGTCAGTAGAAGTAGAAAATTGTAAATGGACTGCATTTATACAGCGCTGTTCAACCTCAATGGAACAAAGAGCTTTACAACGTAGCCTCTCATTCAGCCGCACGCACACCCACACACACACACACGCACACACGCACACACACACACGCACACCCACACACACACACACACACGCACACACACACATACACACACACACACACACAGACACACACACACACACACACACACACACACACACACATACACACACACAGTCCCTGCTTGCCTGCACATCGGGAGCACCTCAGGGTTCAGTGTCTTGCTCAAGGACACTACGACACAAGGACAGGAGGAGCTGGGGATTGTACCATCAACCCTTGGATCAGGTGACGACCCACTCTACCTCCCGAGCCACAGAAATCTTTTCGGACGTTCCACAACACACGGGACCGGTACAGAACCGTAGGACTGGTTTGTCTGAAACACGCTGCATTTCAACTAAACAGCCGGTAAAACCATTCATACTGAACAGCCTGTAAAACCATTCATACTAAACAGCCTGTAAAACCATTCAAACAAAACAGACGGTAAAACCATTTCAATCTAAACAGCCTGTAAAACCATTCAAACTAAACAGCCTGTAAAACCATTTCAATCTAAACAGCAGCGCAAAGGAAAGTATAGGCAGTGCCCAGTACTTGAGTTAATTTCAGAACAACAGTCAGTCATAGAATCAACCCTAGTGCTTTGTTTACGTCATTCTAAAATGAAGATTTTTTTTAATTACTTTTCAATTGAATTTCAATATGAAAATAACTGAATTTTTTCTTGGTTCTAAAGTAATTTTCCTCGTTTGGATGAGTTCGCTAGGAGAGGATTACGGGGGGGGGGGGGGTTTACCCAGTGGGGGAGTCCACTATGATGGCCCGGGGGTTGACCAGGTTAGTGTTGAAGAGGACCCTCCTCTCACTTCCGTCCAGATTGGCACGTTCTATTTTGTCTGGTTTACTGTCCACCCAGAACATGGTCCTCCTCAGCGAGTCCACCGCCAAGCCCTCTGGACTGGTTAGATCTACACACACAAGCACACGCACATACACAGACGAAAACATCATATAGACACATTGTCCGTTGAATCTGTAACACGCTGCGTGTGTGTGTGTGTATCCTTAGATCCAAATATATAAAGGGTGTAATTTATTCAAACAAAATCCTAATTAAAAAAAAGTAATTTAATTCTGATTTAATTCCATCTTAAATTAACCATGCATTCATGTGGGGAGTAGTGATGATGTTAAAGTTAAAGAACTAAACAAACGTATCCAGACATAAGGTCTGGATTTCTGTTTGATGTGTGGGTGAGCAATGAATCCCAGAGGAGGTCAATAAGGACTTGGGCTCCTCCACATCAGCCTGACCTTCATTATGTTTCTCTACCGGCTCCTCCGATTTAATAGTGTGTCTATATAGGACCTCTGCATGCACACATCTCAGTCAATACAACTCAATGTGTCAATGTGTGTGTCTGTCTGTGTGTTTTATGTTTTATGAGCGGTGTGCACGTGCACTTGGCGGTGTGTGTGTGTTCTGTGTGTGTTGGTCTGCTCGTGTGTGAATGTCTGTGTGTGTGTGTGTGTGTGTGTGTGTGTCTGTGTGTGTGTGCGTGCATGCGCATGCGGGTGTGTGTGTGTGTGTCCTACCTGTATTGATGAGGGTCTCGGGCAATGCCCCCTGTTCCATGGATGCTCGGCTGATGGTTCGGCCCGCCAGGTCTGTCCAGTACACCCTCCTCTCTCTGCAGTCATAGTCCAGACCCACCACAATGGAGCCCTGACACACACACACACACACACACACACACACACACACACACACAGATATATAAGTTAAAAAGGCTGTATTTTGAAGTGTCAGTTCTCCAATAAGCATGTGTATTGTTAAACATCAGCACAGCACCAGTCCTGTGACCCAGCATGACCCAGTGTGACCCAGTATAACCCAGTATAACCCAGTGTGACCCAGTATAACCCAGTGTGACCAAGTGTGACCCAGTATGACCCAGTGTGACCCAGCATGACCCAGTATAACCCAGTATGACCCAGTATAAACGTACGTGCAGGGCCAGCAGTGTTCTGGAGTGTCTCTGCTCTGTGTAGCATGCATACTGTTATACAACACCAGTATAACCCAGTATAACCCAATATGACCCAGTATAACCCAGTATGACCCAGTA